>JAUCMX010000023.1:15942744-15962744 GCA_033459395.1 Hemibagrus guttatus | reverse complement strand
TGCCTACCGCTTATCCAATCTATACTCGGGTCACGGGGAGCCTGTGCCTATCTCAGGTGTCGTTGGGCATCAAGGCAGGATACACCCTGGACGGAGTGCCAACCCATCGCAGGGCACACACACACACACTCTCATTCACTCACGCAATCACACACTACGGACAATTTAGAGATGCCAATCAACCTACAATGCATGTCTTTGGACTGGGGGAGGAAACCGGAGTACCCGGAGGAAACCACCGAGGTGTGAGGCAAACGTGCTAACCACGAAGCCCCCCACTGTGTATTTTTATTTGGTGAAAATAAAGCATGCAGTTATTTTTTAGAAAACTTAGCGAAAGACGTATGAAAGAGTTTAAATATTCAGACTGAAAACATTTACTGATTCCTATGTGATTTGCTTTGTGTAACTTTTCTCTGAAGGTCTTCATCCGTTTGTGTTTGTCATTGTGTTACTCCTCCTCTTCTGAAGTGAGGTAGTGACTTTATTCCACTATATAAACCTATATGGCATGAATTTCCTAAGATGTATTTTATTTATTTTATTTATTTATTTTGCTGTTTTTCCAAAGAGTTTTCTTCTTGCCCTTCAGTAAACCATTTCTAACTTCCTGGGCCCTGTGACCAAAGTATGCGATGTGGAACTAGATGCTCTCAACATAAAAGGTTTGTAAAGTTACTAATTAAAACAGATGCCTATTAATTAGCTCCTGACTCTGGACAAATGAGCAAAATGTCTGCTGCGCCATTTATACTGTTTAAGTTCAATCTATTCAGACAGCCAGACAAATGTATTTTGTCATGAACAGCTGTGCTCTTATTAAGAAAGGGGGGTAAGAGCGGCACGTTCTTGCAGCCAGCGCTACTAATTAGAGATATATGTATTTTCTTTTACATTTCTATATTTATTTCTTTTTCCTCCCGAAGCCTTCTGCAAAACGTGGTTTTTGAAAGCGGTGCGTAATTTACCAAGAGATTCATCTTGCTTTGTGGTTTGATGGGGACCATTTTACTTCACGCTGCTCAGCATATGCTCCGAATTGCTCTTTGTGCGAAAGACACGCGAACGGATGTGAGGACCGACGCGCCGTCGCTGCAGAACTAATATTTACGTGGCCTCTGGTGAGATCTGCCAGTCACACGCACGACGCACGCCTCAATCGAGCGGGCTAATTGCACGATGATTAATTTAGATCTGATTTATTTCTTGTGCTCAATTTTCTTTTAAACATAATGGCAACACCGGGTATCCCAGCGCAAGAAACGCAGGCTAATTAATTTTCATCTGATTTGTTTGGAGCGCTTGGTTTTCATTTAAACATAATGGCAACGATGGATAGCACAGCTCAGGGTAATGAACTTGAAGCAGATCCCTTTCCTTCTTTTCTTCTTTCTTTCCTTCTTTCCTTCATTTTTTTCCTTCTGTCCATCCATCTATCTTTCCTTTCTTCTTTTTCTTTCTTTCCTTCCATCCATCCTTCCTTCCTACCTTCCTTCACTTTCTTTCCTTCCTTCCTTCCTTCCCTCCTTCCTTTTTTCTCTCCTTCCTTCCCACCTTCCTTCCCACCTTTCTTTCTTTCTTTCTTTCTTTCTTTCTTTCTTTCTTTCTTTCTTTCTTTCTTTCCTTATTTGCTCATTCTTTCCTTTTTCCTTTGTTCCTTTCTTCTTTCATTCTTCCTTTGTTCCTTTCTTCTTTCATTCCTTCTTTCATTCCTTCTTTTCTTCTTCTTTCTTTCTTTCTTTCTTTCTTTCTTTCTTTCTTTCTTTCTTTCTTTCTTTCTTTCTTTTCTCCTTCCTTCCTTCCTTCATTTCCTTCTTTCCTTTTTTCCTTCCTTTCTTCCTTTTATAGTTCCTTCCTTCCTTCCTTCCTTCCTTCCTTCCTTCTGTTACGATATAAAATAAAGATGTTTCTAACAGGAGCAGATTTAAAATAAATCACTTTTCATCCATGGTGCTATGTGGATGGGATTAAAAATAAAAGACGCTGCTGCAAAGAAACGTTCTTATCTGAAACTTCCTGTCTTTACAGAAAGGACATCCCATTTATCAGGAAGTAGATCAATTAGGAAGACCAAGCACACATTAAACAGGGTTTAGCTAAAGGACCAAGTCAAGCACTCTTCACTAGATATATACATCCAGCACTAGGATGTGTTAACGATGTTAATTAGAGCGTGCTTGAACAAATACCACTCCAAACATTCCCCGGAGAGGAAGCAGGAGAGCACGTGTACTTCTGCTGCTCCACACGTAAAGATAAATATGTTATGGATCCATTATGAACAGAGGGCCATTGATCTGACTACTCCATATCCACACAACTGGGTTAGGTTGGCAATGATGTATATATTCAGGCATTTTTTTAATGTACTCCAGACCATCCTGCTCTAGAAGCAAGATAAATGACCCTCCTAAGGAAGACAAATGACTAAAATTCCTGCGTCGTTCCCCCGCTTTCTTTCTGTTAGACGGAGAATTGAGGAAACCCAATTTTACCATATGAATACTTAGAACACTCTTCAGTCCTCACGTAGCTTCAGGCTGGGAAGTTAGAGAAGAAAAAAAGCATTCATTTCTATAGAGTGTGTCGTCTTTTTTTTTTTTTTTTTTTTTTTTTTTATTCAATCACACCCTTTTTTTTTTTTTTAAACTCCCAGCACCTGATTGCAATAACAAAAATGGTGACAAACGGCGTGAGCGCACTTAACGTAGCAGGTGTGCAACGTGCACAAGATAATCCGTTTTCATAAAAGGACTGGGCAGGAGAGTAAGTCCATGTTGAAAATGAGTTTATAAAATATGGAGATTACTCTACTTGCTTACTTAAGAAGCGCCGAGACCGTTAATGGAGTCCTTCTCAGTTAACTCCAAAAGATGGCCGTCATCCTAGGGCGAAAAGATCGAAAGATATAATGCAAAACTGCATCAGGTCCATCGGATTATTCTGCAGGACACACTGAGAATGGATGCACGTTTATCAGGCCTGGGTTCATCCTTTGGAGTGGAAAATTCCATCTGAAATCTATTTCAATTTAACCTTGTTTGTATTGACAACCTATATCATCTCATCCCACACTCACAGCAGCTGAGGAATTGGCCATCGCTAAATTGGCAATAAAAATAAAGATTAAAAGGAGGTCCGGCAGAGGTGGGTTTTTTGGACCTCATCTTCTCGCTTCTGAAAACGGCATAACTGTGTTTATTAATAATTTACGTTTATTTATTTTTTTCTTAACACCATCTCGTCTCCCCAGACAGCAGATGGACCGTCTCATGGAGCGGTTAACTCCTCGCACGCCACCCAGACAAACTCCGACACAAACTTCCGACCGTGCTGCAAGAACTTCCAGGCCAAACAATAAGTCAAAACTCCATTTTAGGACACCGCGGCCATTAGAGGTGGTGATTGAGTATGCGGGGTTCTGCAGCACGGAGGAACTCGCGCCTTGCTGTTAATGCTATGACCGCAGGGCTGTTTCTCTCCACCAGCGAGGATTGATGCTACCAGCATGCACTGCGGGGCTAATGAATACGAAGGAGACGAGACAAGCGGGAGCAAAAGCAACATTAACAATGGTGGCAAAAAAAAAACAACAACAACACAACTCTGAAAACCAAGCATTCCCAAACCCTTCCATTAAGCAATACTTTGTTTGTCTTTATTTTGTTTTTCTTTCTCTTACATTACCTTTGCCTTTTGGGTTAAATTGTGAATATAAAGAGATTCACAAGAAGTTTACTTTCTTAACTAGATTAATTGCTGCTAAATTAGCGGAAACACACACACACTCACACACACGCGCACACACAAAATGTCAGTTGGGTCAAATGCAGAAGGTAATAAATCAATTGTAGAAATTACTGAATTTAATGCAGGAAATACTAAATTGAATCCAGAAGGTACTGAATCAAATGTAGCTGATACTAAAGTGAGTGTAGAACGTACTGCAATGAATACAGAAAGTACTTAATCAAATGCATTAGGTACTGAATCTAATGCAGAAGGTAATAAATCGAATGTAGAAAGTACTGAATCATCAAATGCAGTAAGTACTTAATGGAATGCAGTGGCTACTGACTTGAATCCAGAAGGTACTGAATTGTATGCAGAAGGTACTGAATCAAATGTAGAATGTGCTGAATCGAACGTAGCTGGTATTAAATCGACTAAAGAAGGTACTGAATCAAATGCAGAAGGTAATAAATCGAATGTAGAAAGTACTGAATCATCAAATGCAGTAAGTACTTAATGGAATGCAGTGGCTACTGACTTGAATCCAGAAGGTACTGAATTGTATGCAGAAGGTACTGAACCAAATGTAGAAGGTCCTGAATCAAACATAGCTGGTACTAAATCAAACGAAGAATGTGCTGAATTGAATGAAGAAGATACTGAAATACATTCAGAAGGTAATGAATCTAATGCAGAAGTTAATAAATCAAATGCAGAATGTACTGAATGAAATGCAGTAAATAATGAATGTAATGTAGAAAGTTACTGAATTAAATGTAGGAAGTACTGAATCACTTGCAGAATGTACTGAATTAAATGAAGGTGGTACTAAATCAAATGAAGAAGGTACTGAATTGAATAAAGAAGGTACTGAAACAAATACAGAAGGTACTCAGTCAAATGTAGTAGGTACTGAATCTAATGCAAAAAGGTAATAAATCGAATACAGAAAGTACTGATTTAAATTCAGTAAATACTGAATGGAATGCAGTAGGTACTATAATAAATCCAGAAGGTACTAAATTGAATGCAGAAGGTAGTGAATCAAATGTAGACTGTACTGAATTGAATTTAGCTGGTACTAAATTGACTGAAGGAGGTACTGAATCAAAAGCAGTAGGTACTGAATCTAATGCAGAAGGTAATAAATCGTATGCAGAAAGTACCGATTTAAATGAGGTAAATACTGAATGGAATGAAGCAGGTATTGAAATAAATCCAGAAGGTACTGAATTGAATGTAGAAGGTACTGAATCAAAACTAGAATGTACTGAATCAAGTGTAGAAGGTCCTGAATCGAACTGTTACTAAAGCGAATGAAGAAAGTGCTGAATCTAATGCAGAAGGGTTTAAAAAGTCGAATGCAGAAAGTACTGAATCAAATGTAGAAGGTGCTGTATTGAAAGAAGAAGGTACTGAATCGAATGAAAAAGGTACTGAATTAAATGAAGAAGGTACTGAAATGAATACAGACGGTACTCTGTATGAAATGCAGTAGGAATTGACACCGTATGCAATTTTGGACACAGTTCAGGTCTGCTTTGTTATAGGTAACAAAGGTAATAGGTGCTATAGACTGCTTTGTCATAGGTAACAAAGGTAATAGGTGTCAAACATAAGCATAGGAAATATGTATCTAATAAGGAACATTAATATAAAGAGGATACATCTATGACCAATCACATCTGGACGTCTGATGCATGCACCTTTACTAAGTCTTTTTCATTATGTGAAGGGGCTTCGTTCTGTCTGAAGAGGCACCAGGGCTTATTTGAAGGCCTCTTGATGGTAAAGACTTTGGCTACATTCACGTCGCTTAGGAACCAAGAGCACACGGAAACGTAACGCACCACAAACGTGCTGCTGGATACCTCGTAATCGGATCAGGCTGCGTTTAGTGAAGGATTTTACCGGATCCTATGTGGATTTAACTCATTTACAGGGAAAGTCACTTTGAATCTTATGCCTTCAGAGACATGTATTGGAAGCTTGTAGCTTTTTTCCCCACATCTCCCCCCTAAAAAAAGAAGCTCAATGTTATGCTTTTTATGTAATAGTGCAGATATTTAGTTTCGGATTTGACGAGATGGAAATGGCAGATCCTGTGGCCGCGGGTCTGATTAGAGTCATTGGGATTATGGGGCCTCCTCTGGGTTCCCTGGCTTTACAACTTCTCTTCGAATTACACCATTAACATTTCAATATTACTCCCCACTTCAGGCTACAGGCAGTTCTCTCACCACGACTGCTATAAATGTATAATTAATAAACTTCCATATGCAGTAAAAATGGGTATGTGCACATTAGGGACAACACTGTTAATGCTATTCAATGGGAAAATTAGCATCAGGACGTGTGAGAACGGTGGAAAATAGAGAAATTTGCTCAACATATTCAGTAAACTTGGATTTCGGATGTTATAAGTAATCGCTACAATGCTAATGCTATGACTATAAAAGATTAAAAAAACATTACATTATTAAAAATGCAATTACCCTCCGTTTATCATGGAAATTAGTCTAGCAACCTACATAAGATTAGGGAAAAATCATCAGCAAGTAATCACCCTGATGACCTAAGAACGCCTCAGTGACCCGGGATGCTATGGTTCATTTCAATTTAAAAGATACTAAATTGACCCGCGGTGATCTAGAGTCCTGCAACGCGAACCTAACACAGCTGATCAGCCTAATCAAACTCGGAATATTAACACCTATGTTTTAACGCTGCAGAGCTAGATCCTAACTGCCTTTCTGTGCAGAATTAAGATCCTAATTGAAGCCTTCTTCAGTACAACAAGGGGATGGTACCTGAATTTGTTCATCGGCTTATATTCTTAAAGAAACAGACCTCGTTGTAAAATCAGGACGTGTCATGCTGGATGGAGCTATTTATAGGATTCTAATTTTGAATGGACCCAATGCTTAATTAGACACTTTACAATAACAATCAAAGATACTGAGTCAAATGCAGAAGGTATTGAATCGAATGCAGTAGATACTGAGTCAATTGCAGAAGGTAAGGAATTGAATACAGTAGGTACTAAATCAAATGCAGAAGGTCCTGAATTGAATGTAGGAGATACTGAATCAAATGCAATAGTCACTAAATGAAATACAGAAGGTACTGAATCGGATGTAGTAGATACGGAGTCAATTGCATAAAGTAAGGAATTGAATACAGCAGGTAAGGAATTGAACACAGTAGGTACTAAATTGAATGCAGTAGATACCTAATGGAATGCATAAGATATTGAATCAAATGCAATCGATCCTGAATGAAATACAGAAGGTACTGAATCAAATGCAGAAGATAGTGAATCAAATGCAATAGATCCTAAATGAAATGCAATAGGTACCTAATGGAATGCAAAAGGTACTGAATCAAATGCATAAGTTCCTGACGTCAATGTAGAAGGTACTGAATCAAATGAAATAAGTACTGAATAAAATGAAATAAGTACTGAATCAAATGCAGAAGTTTATTACTGTACTAATGACAGATGACATGAAATGGCGATAAATATAATATGGACATATTTTCATGTCGTATTAACATTAGCAATTATAGCAAAGCTGACAGCAAATGGTGCTCTGCGACGACATAAAGAGGTACTACAGCATCAACACAGAGGAAACTGCAACAGATGCTGCCTAGACAAGCAAAATGTCCATAGACAGGCAGCACTAGCTCAATTCAGTTCAAATATATTTGTGTTGCACTTTTGTCACAAAGCAGTTTTACAGGACTATATAAATCCAGGATATAAATTTAAAATGTATCCATAATGAGCAAGCCAGAGGTAACGGTGGCAAAGAAATAATCCCTGAGACCTACTCACTGCAGGTTCTCAAACAGAGATTAATTTCATCCATTTAAAATCAATTAGCAAACGTTATAAAGAAAGAGCCTTGCAGCTTGTGTTTGAACATGAAGACATGATGTTATTCATGGACACTCTTTGAATTGAGGAAACATAAACAGAGCTAAACAACATGCCCCAGATGATGACGCATGATAACCCTAACCCTAGTTGTATTCCTGAGTGCAACAAATAACAATAATTCAATAAATAATTCAACTTTTCAAATTCATAAGAGAGCAACCAGGCAGAAGAATGAAATAATGTGGGCCTCTGGCAAAGACTTTCATCCCAAAACTCTTCCTGTCTCAGTCTGTCATTCTAACCTTCACCCATAAAGACATAGACAAAGCATTTTAAAAGAACTCCATTAAAAATTGACGCTCTCCACGGATTTGGGGCCAACCAAATGAAAAACAATGATTATTTAATACAAGCTAAGCATCAGCGAGAACTCATGATAAATTTAAAAGAAGTGCATTTTTATGGCTTTACCTTCACCGTCTGTCCGGCCTCGGGTCCGTCCTGTTGGGAACAGAAGCAGATAATTAGGAATGGTTTGGAATTTGAAATGGAAGTATCCTGGTCAATAATTCAGTAGCATTTTAATTTCAAATGAATCGTGTCACCACTGTGGCACCTCATGAATTCTGAAGTGAGGTTTTACCTTTCGGTCTATTTCTCACATATTTGACAATCAAGGGATTGTCACGGCTTCCGGAAAAGTTGTGAGAATGCTTAGGAGCTCGAATTGTGGAGCTGTGAAACGGATTTGTGATTTATCTTGAAGTGTGGATAAAAAGTGAATATGTTTGACAAAGTTGTCCCTAAATGTCCGGGTTGGTCTATGATTTCAGCTTGAAAAAAGACCCTTTAATTTTCAGGGAAAGAGCTGACCTCACTTGAGTGACAGCTGGGTTTGAAACTAGGCGACACACTTCTATTCCTAATGCATACAGATTATTAAGGTCTATAGATCCAGTGCCTTAATAGAATATTAATTGACAGTTAAACCCTCATAATTTTAAAAAGAATGGTTCAATATAGAACCTTAAATGGTTCTATCACCCAAAACCCAAAAAAGTGGTTCTTTATATAGAAGAATATTGAAGTGTTTATTGAAATTAACTCAGTGAGCTAAGATAGTTCTTTTTAGTATAATTTAGGGGTTCTTTCTTATTTTTACTGTCTTTATTATTTTATTTTATTTTATTTTTTCATTTTTTTTACTTTTTTTTATGTATTTATTTTAATATAAAAATTTAAACCAGAAAATACAGCAAATTCAAACGGTATAAATTTCTTTCAACAAAAACAACATTGCATTATAAAACATTTTATACAGTCCTGATCATTTAATCATACAATGAAATATTTCAGCAATTAAATAAATTATTTAATCTGTTCTTCATTCATAAACATGTCGTTTCAAAAAATCTCACAGCATTATCTACATAGAGATAAAGTCCCAAAAAGTAATGGAAATCACTTCACCTTACCCATTCTTTGAACAGCTTTAAAATATAAGTTTAAATTCATTGCTCTCCATTTTTTAGGAAAAGGTTCTATTGGCCGAGTACAGAACCACAATGTTTTTTTTCATATAAAACCTCAAGGAACCTCTCTTTTTTTAAGAATGCATTGATCTCAGTCATATGCACACTACGGTATCATGTGTTCTTAAAGGGTTCTTCAGACAGTTATGAGTTTAAAGGTTCTTCCACAGAGTTCCAGAGGGTTACATCATTTTTCTAAAAGTATACTTAGCTGTCAAACAATTTTATCTAAGTCAAACTTCTCTAATCTAAAGCCAGCATGTATTCTTAAGAAGGGAAAAAAAAGTTTGATATATCATATACCCTTTAAGGTTTTTTGGTTTCCATCATGGGAAATGAGGAGCTCTGCTTTAGAAGACTAAGAACCATTAACTATTAAGAACCCTTGAGGACCCTTTCTTCAAAGAGTGTAACGCTGCACTTCAATAAAATGTATGTCAAGCATCCTTAAGGGTTGTTTGGTTGGTCCTTTGATGGAGTTCCTAAAGGTTCTGTGTAGAACCCTGAAACAAACAGAAATAGAAACTCTCTGGTGAGTGTAAAGCTGCATTAAAAAAACAAAAAAGTCCTTTTTGGAAAGCTCACCAAAGGTCTCTTTGATTTTTCATGCTGAAGGAACTCTTAAAACTCATTCATCCTGAAAGCTCTTTGGTTTGTTATGCTGTGGAAACTGATAATGGTTCCAGGTAGAACAATCAGAAGCCTTTGGAAAGTTATCCAAAGAATCCTCAAGGAACCTTTGTTGAAGAGTGTGTATGTAAGAGCTGTACTTAATTTTTAAAAAGTTCCATTAACGCCTCTTCAGTTTATTCCTGTGGAGGAACTCTTAAAGATTCAATACAGAATAAGTAGAAACCCACTGACGTTTTGGTGAGCTACAGACTGAAGGAGTACAGAGCTACATGATAAATTAAACAATACTACCACCAACCAGCCTTACTGGCTCTTTCAATTGTCCCCTCTGGGAGAAGAAGCAAGAACTTTCAAACAAGTAGGGGCAGAAACCTATGGGTAAGCAATCCCAACAACCCCTTAGGAACCAAGTTGGACGTCATTAGAAACATTCCACAAAAAAAGAGTGTAAAGCTGTACTGTACTTTAATAAAAAGAATCTAATCAATCCCCTTTCAAGCTGTTTGGGTTGCCCATATGGGGGAACTCTTAAAGTTTCTATGCAGAACCCTAGAACAAACATAAGCCCTTTAGACTTCTATCCAAAGAACCCTTAAGGAACCATTTTTCTGAGAGTGTTGAGGTGTACTTTCATAAAAAGGAACTTTCCATCAGCCACCTTAAGAGCTCTTTTGATTGTCCATATAGGGGAACTCTCAAAGGATCCAGAACCCTAGAACAAATATAAACTCTTTACCAACTATCCAAAGTCTCCTTGAAGAACCTTTTTCTGAGAGTGTAAAGCTGTACTGTACTTTAATAAAAAAAGAATCTCATCAACCCCCTTATGAGCACTTTGGTTTGCCCATATGGGGGAACGGTATCATGCAAAACCCTAGAACAAAAATAAGCCCTTTAGACATCTATCCAATGAACTCTTGAGGAACCTTTTTCTAATAGTGTAGAGTTGTACTTTCATAAAAAGGAATATTCCAACATCCACCTTTTAGGTTTGTCCACCTTGGGGAACTTTTAAAGGTTCTGTGTAGAACCCTAGAACAAATTGAAATCGTTTTGCTGAGCTATCTAATAAACATTCAAGATTTAGAGCTCATAAATTTCAAATGACTAGCACAGAACCTTATCCACAGGGCTGTGATGTAAATCCACAGGGTCACAGTGAACACTTTTGATTCTCTTTTCTTTTCCCGGACCTTTTTTTGTTTTTACAAGAAAATAAAAGAACTCCAGCAAGGAACCTTTTTAAAAAAAAAAAAAAAAAAATTGGGAACTGTGGGTACCATGCAGCCTGGGACAATCTGCTGAAAGCAGACACATCTAATCTCCAATCTCGTCGTGCTGCCTTTGAGTGAAGGAATATTGATTATAGCCTTTCGTCAGATAAGTGAAATGATTTTCTTTTGTCAGGCTGCGCAGCACAGCGGGAGAGAAACCATCTGGAATTAGCATAAATATCAAAGGTTATGCAAAATGAAGGTACTATCTCTGTCTGTCTGTCTCTCTCTCTGTCTCTCTCTGACACACTCATGAATACATTATTCCAGCAGGTGGTATTCTCCTGTTAGTTCTCCATGCATGTGAAATAACTAAGATTGTATTTTAAGAATGCCTTGATGAACAGACAGACGGATGTAAAAGAACAATAGGCGGTGGAAAATGGATTATAATGGCATGTAGTTGTTATGTTTCTTTAACAATTCTTTTGCTAAAGGTGTTCATCTGGATGCTTTTTCCCATGGTAACAGAATCCATTAGTTAGACCATTATCAGTGATGGAGTCTCAGTTGTGGAGTGAAAAAAACATAAGCGAAATGAAGAATAAAAATGTGGTTTCATAATGACATTAAGTGTAGAGAAAAAGGAAGTGGGGAAACAGACTCATTTTATGTAACTGGACATATTACACAGTGGGCTGAAAGAGTTTAGACGAATCGGGAGGCTGAAGCCTATGCAAGAGAGCTTGGGGCACAATATGTAGTGGACTAAATGGAGTATCCAGAGGAAATGACCAAAACATAGAGGAGAGCATGTAAACTTCACCCACACAGGGCAGAGGCAACAGGGGAATCGACTACAACTAAGCCACCCTTGACCACTAGTATCGCAGAAAAGACATAGACTTCACTGGGATATCATTAAGTCTCACAAAATGCAGTCCATATACTTATCTGATGGCCCACCTATTAATCCAGACTTTTCTCTGGAAAGAACAAAAGGCTGAAATTCCACCAAAATCCACCGATCACACTTTCTTCACACTGTGAGCAAGTATGTGAGAGAAATGTTTACCTGGATAGCGATGGTCAAGGAGGAGGCACTGAAGTGTTTCTCAACAACGTTGGCCACCTTCTGAGTGGTGCTGAACAAATCCGCCAGTTCATCAGGCCGCAAGTCACGGAAACGCTCGACCGGCCTCACGGGACACACTAACACATCTGCAGGAAGAGTAGGTCAAGGGAAAGTTCCACACGCTCAGATTTCACATTTAGTGTGGAGAAAAATGGAATTTTTCTCGAAAATGACTTTCTAATGATTTTAATGACATTTTTAAACGAATAATTAAATATATATAAACCAGAAATGTGTTAGTTAACAGGGTTATCCTTTCAAGTTGACCTCATAAGTCAGCCGTTGATCTTTTGACAAAATAACTGGGAAATAAAATGTAATGAAATAAACAGAAAAAGAAAACACGCTTTTCCTCTTCGGATGAACTTCCTGTCAGCTGTCCATGTGACCTTCATATAACGGTGAGTCAACGTTGACTTAATTTATAATGACCTTTATTAAACATTTATTATTATCAGCCATATGTTACTGCTAAACCTTATGAAATAAAAAATCCAGGACGGAAAACATGAATTTTTAGCTAAGCGTGAACGCTTGTGTATACACATAGCAGGACGTTGTGATGTAATAATACACCATCACACACTTTTATGCTAAACTGATCCTTAACATCAATTAAACTAGAAATAGCTCTAAAAGTATGGAAGAAGACCTTTTTTCACTGACATTTCCACAGTTTTGTGTTTTGATGAATCATCTTAAGCTCATTTCAAAAAATATTCTTGCAAAGTAATTTAATCCTTATCCTGCTGATGGAGTGTGAAACAGCATTTCATATTGTCCTCTTTAAAAAGTGCGATGCTGTAAACCAGAGCTGCCCAAATCTTTCTTATTCCGAGCCAGATGGAGAAACAGACTGTCTATAATCATAAACATGAAGTAATAAATAACGTTTAATTGCTAGTGTTACGTTGACTTTTAATTTAAATAAAAAACTTAATAGATGAGTTTTAAGTCTTTTCTGCCGTTGTCTGTAATAGAGCTGTGTAAATAAAGATTTTATAGATTTCGCTCTCTGCTTTATTCTTTTATTACGGAAATAGATTCTTGGCTAACTTTCCTTTGAACTCAGGAATAATATTCCCATTGCTAGCATGTCCAACATCTCCTGCCTTGCCAATAGCTTGATAACATGAATATAAGCTTTTGGAATTAACACTGTGAATAATGAAGTCTTGAACCTTCTCTTGCTAGCTGTCCCAAACAACATGCCAAGTGCTAGCTGAAATACAGATCCTTTTGTACACGACTACACTCACTGGGAGTTAAAAGAACCGAACAAGGAAACAAAAAGGAAATCTGAACCCCATATTGTCCTGGACTGGTCCAGAATATTAATGAAGGCACACAGAACAGACAGAGACAGAGTACAGGACAAACAGTGGCTCAGGGAGGAAATACGGACTGGACAATCCTGATAAGCATCACCACTTAGGAAACAAAGCTTAAAACACAACACTGGTTATACAAAAGTTTGGGGGATGTTTCAAGACATGTTTAAATCTATGACAGTCACCTGGATATCACCTGTAGCCAAGGTGACAAAAGCAAAATTTAACTTCTGCTCTTGTAGCTCATCTACCTCATGTTTCACTGTACTATGCCTTCTGAGATGCTTTTCTGCTCACCATGGTTGTAAAGAGTGATTGTTTTTACTATTACATTAATTATTTAGCCTTCCTGTCACTGGAGGAAGTTAGGAAGCCTGGACATAAGAGTAGTTTCAAACATAACCACAGTTTCTTGTCATTACGAACCTTTGGCAACCCGGTGAAAAGGTTCTAGTGAAAGATAGTCATATTTATCGCAAATACTTCTTCATACATTCACTTCATGACTTTATTTCATATTGGAAGGCCACAGAATGTGAGTGCACAAGCAGAAGAAGATATCTGGGTGATTTTAACTGCCCCTGCAGGTTATTTAGGGTCCACCAGCCTTACTTTATTTCCTCTCGCAACCTAACCAGTCTGATGTGACTCACCTCGATATACTAAATAACACACATACAGAAAGGTCAGAAAACACACTCCTCGCTTCAAAAAGTGCTTGAAAATCCACTGGCCTTCAGGTAATCAAGCTTTCCAGCGATTTGGAGCAATGAGGCACTTAGAAGTGAAAAGTGAAGGAAAAGATGCTTCAAATGCCTTGCAGGTCTTCAGAGATATTTTGCACTGAAATATAGTACACTATGATTTTTCAGCAGAATACATTCTATATGATATCTGAACATATAATAAAGTATGTGGTTTTCAAAACACTGGAATCATCTCATGCTTGCAAATTCAGTTTGTATAAACGGACAACTCTGTTTAGCTTTATGGACACGGATAGCATCTGGACCTTTTCTAGGGACATTTTATTTTTTAATTAAAAAAAATTGAGCAAATCTCAATGGCCTTGTCTTCATTCAATTCAGTTTGAGCTCTTTTTCATGAGAGAAGACTCCAGAGTATTGAATATTTCATGTAACCAGAAATAACATCTGAATATTTGATCTGAATATGAAAGAACTTTAAAATATTATTATTATATATGTTGACTGGATGAAAAGCATGGAAAAGAACGAACTAGAAAAAGATCAAGCAACCTTTTTTTTTCAGTTTTTTGTGCAATCCGATGTAGTCTTCTGCTCTTGTAGCTTATCTACCTCACTATGTCTTATGATAAGATGCTTTTCAGCTCACCGTGGCTGTAAAGAGTGATTTATTTATAAACAATAGCGTTCTTGTCATTCTCTTTCAACCTCTTTTATCAACAAAGCATCGCTACACACCCACATCTCATTAGATGCATTATTCAGTATAAACTATTTTATGCAAAAATCCCAAGAGATTTCTGAAATACTCCAATAACCACACCACGATGACGATCTTTTTTTTCACCCATTCTTGTGTTTTATGTAACACTAACTGAAGCACTTGACCTGCATCTGCTTGATTATACAGATTTCTGCACTCTACTGCAAGCTACATGATTGGCTGACCGGATAATTGCATAAACGAGCATGGTTACTTTTTTCCTAATAAAGCGCCTGGTCAAAAGTGTACTGTAGTTTGCAACAAAGTAAACAACCGGCATTTTTTTCCTGAACATCATTTCAATCATTTCAAGTTGAGAACAAATATATATTCCCAGCACATCATTATGACTGTGTTTCACCTCTGCATTCATCAAATGTGCCCACACAACCCTCCAACGCTTGTATATTAATATATTACTGCTGTCATAAATCTGTAAAATAATTACACACAGCCTCGTCAGGGAGGTAAAAGAGAGATGCTGCTAACTTGGGAGTTGGATGAAAGCGAATCATCACCTCGTATGACAGGCATTAAACACCGGGCCATTGCTCTTGGAGGAAGATGATTACATTGCTGCATTCATGGCACAATGGGCACCCGTGAGCCAGGCGAGCATGGCGCAAACGATCAGTCTCCCCTGCTTTCATGTTCGGCTTGGCGGAAGGAAATCAGATATCATATTAACGGATGTCTCCCTCCCCGCTGCAGGCCGCCACTGAGCAGTCGCAAGGGATGAGAAATTAGGGCTCGGTTTCAAAAAGAACAGACAAGAAGAGAGAGAGAGAGGGGGAGAGAGAGAGAGAGAGAGAGAGAGAGAGAGAGAGAGAGACAGAGACAGAGACAGAGAGAGAGACAGAGATAGAGAGAGACAGAGAGAGAGAGGGTTTGATGTCAGAGGTTTAAATGCAGCGGCTGTCGTTCAGGGCTGTGTTCCTCGCAAAGCTTTCTAAGGCTCAGAGTGATTTGTTAGATACATTGAGACAGTTAAGAGGAAGAGCACATTGACTTTGTACCTCTGATGCATCGGTTGTAAAAAACCAACGCATGGCCGAAACCAATGCACTGGATCAAACGCATCAAATCTCCATTACTTCTTAATAGAAAGTCTTTTATTCGCCAGCGCTGTTCGATTCCAATAGGAAAAGGTGCTGAATCATTTTCCCTTGATAGCTGTTTCATCTGTAATTCAAATATTCATATGATACTTACTTGTGCTCATTTTAATATTTTCTAGCATGAATTGGCTTGGAGTAATAATAATAATAAAAAAAAAAAACAGTTTTATTAAAAAATATAGAAGCGAAAGAAGTTTCTGGTGCTTTGTGTTCAGCCATTTCACACTACTGAAGATGTATAGCAATGAAAAACAGTTAAAAATCACATATATCTTTGAACCACAGTTATGATACACTACTCTGATTGGTCAAGTGGCGTTCCGACTTCACAATCTGTAGCTTCTTTATTTCTAACATGTTAGAAATGTCAGGAACCTGTTATTAATTTCTTGTTTATATTGTTATAACTGTTACATAAAAGCAACATTGCACTAGCGTTATGTCATGTGATCATGTGATCATGTGATCACGATCATGTGGTTATACAGAATATGGGAATGTGTCGTGTTGTGCAGATATTCAGTCGAAGTGCACTCAATTTGCACAAATAAACAACACTTAAACAAGAAGAACGTGGTTAATTTGGTATATTATTGTGGTATAAGAGGAATAAAACAATTTATAAGAAAATAATGTGCAGTTTTGCATTGGGTCACATTACACAACATTTTTGTGGATGATTTTCCTAAAAATTACACACCCCATCATTTTCCTTATTATAATGCACAGCAAAAGGAACAAGCTCATGAATTGTCTTGTGACCAAGCAAGCACGTCTAGTTCTTCAAAAAATAAAAACCTTAATTGAAATCTGTCCTATTTCTAAGCAGAACTGTATAAAAAAAATCATTTTTAAGAATGTGTTACCTTGCACAGGAGTCAGTTTTCAGATTTGTATTTTGTACCCTCGACTCAATTTCCGTGTAACTACATCGCCTGGACTTGTGACAGTTCTATATTCATATCAGCGATATGAGAGAGGCGAGTGCACATTTCTAATTCAATCCGTCAGTTCGTTGCAGAGGGCTGCTTAACTACTCCAGCAGATGGACATTTTCTCCTTGCCACAGTTGGACGGAACCAATCATCCTCCACTCCATTTGATTTCCAAATGAGATAAAGCCGTTTCCATACGCCACCATGCGACAGCCCAAATCAAGACTAATAGCACTGTAACTCGGCGAAACTGCTCAATAATAACCAATCTAAATATCTGAATATAAATATAAACCGACTCCTTCGGCATACCCTGTGTAAAATATTCAGTCATTTCTGTAATGAAAGGCATTCTTCACGTCCGACTTCTCCGTCCCGTCCCACACGCTGAGCTCATCCGACGTCTTCTCCGAGACACTGCGGATAGAGATGGAGCCGGTGACTAAATAATAAACCTGACTGTGGTCCTTTTATTATCCATCATAACAGTCATTTGACCACTTACACTTACTGATCATCTCTGCCTCTGGGTTTAAGATGCATGTAATGCAACCTGGAGATTGCCTTTACATTGCAAATGCAATCATGCTTGTGCGGGAAAACATATGCCCTGGAATCTTGACATTTCATTTTTTTGCCAAGCATAATGCTGAATTTGTGTCAAGTTTGCCAGAAGTCAGTCCGCGGCCTCCGCCTGCTTTGCATTATGCGGTGAAGCGCTGGATTAGATGTGCTGAGGAAGAAGGTAAACGAACAAGCTAAAAGTAAACAAACAAACAAAACAGGTAGGAAGTAAACACAATTCCCGGGTAACGCCAGCAGGCACGTTTGTCCGGCAGGCAAAACAATGTTGCCGGGAAATTAAAATTGGCTTGCAGGGTGATATTTAATAGAACGATTACTGCTCTGACAAGGAAGAGCGACCTGTCTAATGGTGTAAGGAGTGCAGGCTACAGGTCTACAAGCAAGGACGACGGCCAGAATGTCAATACTTTAGCGCACGTGACCCAGGCTGTGGAACTCATCATCCCATCATGTACCCCAGGGAAGCCGGAAAAATTACACCCCATACTGCCAATGAGAGCCGCCTTAAAATTTAACACCCTACCCTGAGTGCACTGGTAATGCTTTAGTCCCTTTACTGTATATCCGAATGCATCATGCAGCCTTTTTTTCCAATGTTGAAGAAGAAACGGCAAAAGGATGAGTCTAGACGGACAGACAGACAGACAATCCAGCTCCATTTCTTGACACTTAATAAAGCTGCTTTGGACAGTCAAAGCAGATGCCTGCAGACACACGCTGAGAGATATGAGCTGTCTGTTAGCCTGACTGCTATGAATCCAAAGTGCCTTGTTGCTATCACACACACACACACACACACACACACACACCTTCAAAACAAAACAAAAGAAAAAAAAGTTTCAGACTCCCTCACATATCGACCCAGGCTGTCTAAGTGATTAAGCCAGAGGAAATAAAAAAACAGTGCTTTTAGTCCTGAAGAGTGACATCAAAGTGGTGAGCACAGACCGAGAGAACTAGCTTCTCTGCTGCATGTGGAGAGAAGAGATGGATGAAAAGATAAAACTGATGAAAAATAATACAAAATATAACAATAAATCCATTTTAAAGAAGTGCATTTGTGAAGGAGAGGCAATTAGTTAAAGATATAGTGCAAATAATTGTTTTTTTTTAAATGATTATTTAGTCAGAGGATAAAAAAATTTCGATAAATTAATATTATATTCTATAAATAAGATATTCCTGAGTGGTTGTGAGTCACCGTGACTATCCAGAAAAATACTAAAAAATCACAGTACTGTGTAAGGCATGTTACATGATGCAAGAGGCTGAGGCACATCCAGGTTTTTTTTTCTTTCTCTTTAACAGTCCAAAATCCAAAACACTGGGAAAAATGTCAGACGATCAGCAAGCAGGATAAACAGAGCTAGGCAAAAACACAGGCAGAAATAAGGTCAACACCAGGACTGTAAACATGTAAGGAAAAGACTGCGTATACTTGAAAATCTGTTTTCGAGCGTGACTGAGAGTGTGTGTGAAATTGGAAATTCAGAGACTGAGTGTGTTTGTATTCTGGAAATGGAGTCTGATGCAGTCGTGTTTGTGCCATGGTATGCATTTGGGAGATGCCCTTATCCAGAGATGACTTATCTCATCTACAAAACACAGCAGTTGAGCATTAAAGGCCTTGCTCAAAGTCCTGGGATTTGAACTCACAACCTTCTGATCAGTAGTCCAACATCATCTTGCATGATGGGAGTTGGAGATCATGGACAGGGTTGACCAATCAGAGCTATTCAGAAATTTGTACACATATGTAACCCGTCATACAGCAGGTCAGATATCTTTAAAGTCAGCGTGTTAATACATATTAATTTAAGGCTTCATGTACTAACTTAAAGCATGAAAGAAGTTGGCTGGCAGGATTCACGGCCTATCAGAAGACATCCAAGCATGAGAGAGTTGACTGCTAATTCTTTGTTCTTGAACGTGGTAGGAAACTAGTAAAAATGAGACGTTACTCAAGTGATTTATACTTGTGAAAATTGTTCATTAGAGCTGGAGGTGCTGGGATCCAATCAAAATCCATATCTTTATCATGTGGATACTTCAACCAAATGTGACCATCAACTGCCTCATTACCTTTAATAAGAAAAATTTCACCAGTTTGCAGGTAAATATCACAACTAGCCTGTTGTTTTGTTTATTATTATCATGACATCTTTAATTTCTTACACACTAAAACTCTGATAAACTGCCCTGCTATTAAATATATACAGTGGAACCTCGGCAGAGGAATTTAATTCGTTCTGGAGGCCGAGTTCTTAAGGCAAAAATTTGTATTGCGATATGTTGGTATCGGGGGTCGACTCTTTCAAAGCAGCTTTCGCTGCCTGAAAAAAATTCATGAAATTCGTAAACTCATTTCAGTTGACTTTGCTTGGCTTTCCACTGATGCAAACAAGTTTTGAACGGCTCCCAGACATACG
>JAUCMX010000023.1:15885244-15937744 GCA_033459395.1 Hemibagrus guttatus | reverse complement strand
TGGGATCATCCTAAGCTGCTAGGATACAAAGTATGGATGTGAAGGGTTTAAGTATCCTATAAAATAGTTATACAGTGTCTGTAGAACTAAAGCCAGTCCTAAGATGTGACCTTTTAGCAGTAGAATGTTATTTTTTGTCTCTTTTATCCTGAACAAATAGGTGCAAGAAGTGAGGATATCTCTTGACTCGCTGATGCTGCTTTTTATTTATTTATTTATTTATTTTTTTATATTTATTATTATTATTACTCCACTATCACCATACAATTTCACGCCGATTGATTAAACTTCAAAACAAATCTGTGCCACGCAAATGCCTAGCAGTGATTGCTGTATGTCAGAGGGATGTAAAAAAGAAAGAAAAAAAGAAGATGGGTAAATCACAAAGCTCTCATTGATTGAGGCAGCCTCGGAATAACAAGTGTGGGATGAGAAAACTCCATCTCAGCAAAACAGGTGACAAATTATATGGATTTGGATCAAAGTCCCAAATTCCCAGGTGATAGGCTTTCAATAAAAAAAGAGAAAGAATGAAAAAAAAAAACACATTGATCCATCGTGCCAGATCCATTTAAATTCTCAACCCATACATGCAAACATCACTCCTCAGAAACAGCCCCTCGGACAGGAATTGACAGCTTCGTCTCAGCTAATCGATAGCTTCAATTCAGAAACATCCTCCAGATCTTATTTGATTAAACAAGAAGGGGCAGACGGCAATCGATACACCACAGTAAACTCTAGGTCTCTCCCACGGGTTGAAGGAACTGTTAGAGGAGAAGAAGAAGAAGAAGAAGAAGAAGAAGAAGAAGAAGAAAAAGAAAGAAGAAAAAGTGGCTTTACGGCTCAAGGGGGGTCAGAGAAGGCAGAGGTGATGATATGTCAAAGCGTTAAACCACTTCTGTCAGATTTCAATCAGGAACGACTTGGAGATGGTGTGTTCCAAATCAGAGGAAGGTCAAGTGGTACGGACGGAACGTAGACTAGACAAGACTTGAATTCTAGACTAGAATTCAAAGTGCACCAAGTGAAAAACTGGAGCAGGATTATAGCGGCATCGGTGGCTCAGTGGTAGGTTTCTCGCCTATCATGTGGAAGGCCTGGGTTCGATCCCCAGCCACTGGATACAGTGCCGGTCCAAAGCCCTTAAAAATGAGAGGGTTGCGTCAGGAAGGGCATCCGGCGTAAAACATTTGCCAAGTTGTTGTGCGGACCAGTTGGTCCACTGTGGCGACCCCGAACACGGAGCAGCCGAAAGCAACTTCTACTAATAACTTAGAAACCAGTGCTGAATTCTGGATTGTGATTGGTCAGGAGGTCATTACCGATTTTATATTAATAAAAGGATTTGTGTCGAAACTTCACCAACTCTAAAACTAAAAATAAAGAGATTAAAAAACGATTTTTAACAACAACAAAAAATATTATCTTGAACATGACAATGTTTTCTGGCTTTATTTTTAACAAGTCATCAGATTCTCACAGTCAGTAAGTTGAAATGTCTTCAGGAGAGCATATAGTGCTTCATGGTTTCTTGCTAACGTGACAACATACGTTTTTTTTTTCTGTCTTATTAGAAGAGTCAATAAGATGAGAGATGAGCTGTACCTTTATTAATCCCCACAGGGGAAATTCAAGTTGACATGACAGTAAACTTAATAAATAAACAAAGATAAATAGCGCCAAATAACAAATAGTACAAATAAATAACATAAACAAGAAAATAAATCTGTGTGGATGTGCATATGATATTTACCTTTAGGAGAGTTGTTCCTCTTGTTTATGGCTGCTTTAATGCAAGAGATCACAAGAACTAACTTGTCTCGCAGCCGTACAGTAATATTAAACAGAACTTAAAGTTCTTTCGGAATAAATTAGCAAACTGCTGTGAAAGAAGATGAATAAAACACTTCATCCCAGCTTATTTCATGTAAACTAAATATCCAGTTTGTTTTGTCTGCCCATCAGGCACAATCTCAGGAAAAATAAACAGTCCTTATTTTCTATCCCATATTGTTGTTTTTTTGGATATTTTTCAAGCTTGTTTTGTTTTGTCTGCCCATCAATCATATTCTCATGAAAAACTGCAATAAACAG
The DNA here is from genome assembly GCA_033459395.1 of Hemibagrus guttatus. Taxonomy (NCBI): domain Eukaryota; kingdom Metazoa; phylum Chordata; class Actinopteri; order Siluriformes; family Bagridae; genus Hemibagrus; species Hemibagrus guttatus. The sequence goes on along the minus strand of JAUCMX010000023.1, from coordinate 15,935,647 downwards.
GCCTTTATTTTCTATACCATTTTTTTTGTTGTTTTTTTTGTTTTTTTTTAAGCTTGTTTTGTTTTGTCTGCCCATCAGGCAGATTCTCAGGAAAAATGCAGTAAACAGCCCTTATTCTCTATCCCACATTACTGTTTGGGGGATATTTTTTCAAGTTTGTTTTGTTTTGTCTGGAAAACAGGCACATTCTCAGGAAAAATGCAGTAAACAGTCCTTATTTTCTATCCCACGTCGTTGTTTTTTGGAATTTTTTTTCAAGCTTGTTTTGTTTTGTCTGCCCATCAGGCACATTTTGGGGGAAAATGAAGCAAACAGTCCTTATTTTCTATCCTACTTTGTGTTTTTTTTTTGTTTTGTTTTTTGTTTTTTTGGTGTGGGGTCAAGCTTGTTTTGTTTTGTCTGCAACACAGACACATTCTCAGGAATATCGCAGTAACATTCCTTATTTTCCATACCACTTTGTTGTTTTGGGGCTTTTTATTTTAAGCTTGTTTTGTTTTGGCTGCAAAACAGGCACATTCTGAGGAGAAAGAAAGTAAACAGTCTTTATTTTCTATCCCACATTGTTGTTTTGGTGGGTTTTTTTCCTGCTTGTTTAGTTTTCTCTGCAAAATAGACACATATTCTGGAGAAATTAATTATTTTTGAACTTTTTTCAAGCTTGTTTTGTTTTGTCTGCCCATCAGGCACATTCTCAGGAAAATGCAGCAAACAGTCCTTATTTTCTATCCCACATTGTTGGGGTTTTTTTGGATTTTTTCCCAAGCTTAAAGCCAAGTTCTTGTGTTTTAAAGTGGTGTACTAATCAGAAACCCTATCTCAGATACTTCTACTCAAGAAAACCCTGTAACTTAAAAATGTCACCAACATGCAGGTTATATGCATGAAATTGTCTTAAGCAGCTTCAGCCAAGTTTGAACTATGCATGTAACTTTCCCTGCATGTCATTTCTGGTTGCAAATTTCTGACTCTGATTACAGCCCCTGGTCTTAAATTTGGAAATTTACATTTAATTACTTAAAAAATAAGTTTGAGAGAACTTTTTTTTTCTTTTAACTGTCCAAATTATAATGAAATTCCACCATACTGCCATCCTTTAATTTTTTAATCATTTTTTCCCCCAAAACCACTTCAGACCTCTGAGATTTCTTTGATCATTGAAATAGTAATGATCTGTAATCCTTGATTTACTTGTCCAGCAGATGTTATTAGTGCTAATTAACTGCCAGCCTTCTTAAGGCCTTATATATCCCATGTTCAAAACATCCACAAAGCACTTAACTCTTCCAGCATCTTTAAAATAACTGTCTGTTTAATAAGTCTGTTCATCATAACTTCTTCAATGAGAACAGTTTTGTACTTGTGCTATTGTTTCTCTTTGTATCTTCTGTTCTAATCTTCAGCAACACGGTGCCTAGCGGAATAAAGTGAATGAGGAAAGCGGCAATCTGATTAGCAGAGCGCGTGGCGGATAAGGCGAGGCGAGGCGAGACCTCAGGCTGTGTAACGTGTCCCTAAAGGCAAGTCTACAGATGTGAACGTTGTCATTTGCATTGTTTGTTCTTGAAAGCACTGTAAGGAAAGAGAAACTGTCGTGTAGATTTTGGGCAATGACTTTCTGCAACATTAGCAGAAGGTGAACGAAATAAAACAGCTTCCGTTTTTGTTTGCGCCTTTGAAGATGCCGTCCTGCTGGGACAATGTTCATGTATGGTCTTTGATGATAGTCGAGAAATATAACAAAGTGCTCTTTGTGGAACCATCTGCCATGAAGAAGAAGTGCATGGAGCCAGAGAGCACTCAAATCTCCAACCAAATTATTACAACAGAATGGCAGCGCTCTTGTGACAGAGCTCATTATTATTATTTATTACTATCAGTAGTATTATTAGCAGTAGGAGGATGAAATATCATAAAAAATATTTAAACAAGTGAAATGATCTTGATTATTGTCAAATAAACAAAAATAAATATTAAAACGTTGAAAGCATCAAGCATGAAACTCTCTTATTCTTTTGGCAGATAATTTTGCATATTCCAGAAATGTATTTCTTTATTTTTCATAATTTCTACCTTTCCTTCCCTTCCCTTCCCTTCCCTTTCCTTCCATTTTCCTTTCCTCCCATTTCCTGTCCTGAAATGTTCTTCTGTTTTCCTTCCTTTCCTTTCCTTTCCTTTCCTTTCCTTTCCTTTCCTTTCCTTTCCTTTCCTTTCCTTTCCTTTCCTTTCCTTTCCTTTCCTTTCCTTTCCTTCCCTTCCCTTCCCTTCCCTTCCCTTCCCTTCCCTTCCCTTCCCTTCCCTTCCAAAGCATCAAAAGGTTTATAAACGCTGACACAAATGTATATTTTCTTCTTCTTCTTCCAATGGCAACATTTCTAACATATCGGATTTTTCACCATCTTGATTTTTTGTTGTCTTACAAATTTATTACAAAATTTGAATTACAGCATTGTAAGACCAACATAAACAAAAACCCAATTCTCAGCTTTTTTTTTTGTCTGGAGGATTAGTCCAGAGCATGTAAACAAAATTTACAGCAAAGTCACTAAACAGGAAGCAAGGCCATTTTGGACCTGGATACATACATTGAACAACTTGACATTATGTTAACAAACTCGTTTTGAGTTCATTTTCCTGATTAACTTGGGAACGCTACTGGGAACTTGAGGTGACACAATGTCTCAGCAACAGCTCGATGTATTGCTATAAAATGTAGTATATGTGCTTGAGAGCAAGCACTGTTGCTTCAAGTGCCTTCTGGTCTCTAACCTCTGTCTTTAAGGGCTAGAGAAATAAAGAAATGAAAAAACAAGAGAAACACAGCAGAAAGGAGATTTGGGCTCTTGCAGCTACATTTATTATTATTATTATTATTATTATTATTATTATTATTATTATTATTATTATTATCATCAAATCTATTTATACAAAAACAAACAAAAAAACACCCTATTTGACATTTTCCTAATGCAAAACAAAACACTTTTGTTCCTCTGCCACAGAATATAAAATTTTTGGTCTATCTTCTGGTTTTCTTTGTATTATAAAAAAGCACATTTTATCCCCCAGCTGCCCCGCCCCCCATAGCTTTTTATATAAATAATGAAATAAGCCACTTTCGGACCTTACTGCTGTCACTGTTGAATAATGCCATTGAAAGCACATTCAACAAGCTCAACAACCGGAGGAGGAATTTTATATAAATATTTTATCCAGTTCTTTGTCAGAAACATTGTGCTACTGTCACTTTCTAATCTTCTCTACACGGGTTGAAAGTGTGGTAAAAATGGCATTTTTGTGTGCTGGGGGGTAACTTTCTAAAGAACAATAGACCTCCCAAACAAAGCAAAATGAAAGAAAGAATAATAACAATAAAAAAGAGAGATAAAAGTGATAAAAAGCTGTGAAAGATGATTGCAAGAAATCTTATTTTAGCTAATTGAACTGAAGATGTGTAAATCAGCAAAATAATGATATTAAGCTGTGCTAATTAAAAGGAAGAGAGATTATTGCAAAGTTATAGCTCATAAAACAGTTCAATTGCGTATGGAGATGAAAACTTTTCAATATTATTTTCAGCAAAAAAGGACAATTCTTTCCATCTTTACTTAGACATGTTAATGAGCTTTTTGATTAAAAAAAAAACCTTCTAAGTTGTGAGAGTCGTCATGTATTTCTTGAAGATTTTTTTTTTTTTGAGGCATTGCTCTGATCCTGATTCATGTTTTTGACTTGCCTTCATGCATTTCGATAAATGCCTAACTGTGCTTGCATCTGTTTCAGCCTCCCTTTACATGCCTATGGTTAAAAATAGTATTGGAGCACAGCATCATGGGCATGCGGTGGCAGGAAAAGTGCTCCATTGTTCAGCCAGATAATGATTTCTAAAGCACAAGCATGTGTATGCCTGGCCAAACATTGCAGTATAAACACAATCATTTCACCTAAATCTGATCTGCACAGGAGTTATAGAAGTGTGCTTCCAGACGAGTTCAGCTTTCTGTAGAGGAGGAAGGAAATAAGGAAAGCAAAAGGAGAAAGTCTTAAAAGTGGAACCCAGCAGTGTAAAAGTGATCATAATGCCATGCTGAGTCATCTGAGAGATTTTACACTCTTAAAGCAACAAAGCTTTAGTATAGATAAACAATCATTTAGCTAAAATTGTGTGTGTGTTTTCTATAATCATTTAGATCATGATACATACATATCCAAATGTCTGCTTTCAAGTAAACTCTAGTGCTTTTTGATTACAGCGAGAACAGTGATTTGACTCTGAATCGACTCAGTGAATCAAACATGCCATGTATTTGGTTTGCAGTGCATTTTTTTTTAAATAAAAGTTTTACAGAAATAGCCAAAAGTGTTACAGAAATATCCAAATGTCTGCTTTCAAGTGACCTCTAGTGCTGTTTGATTACAGTGAGAAAATGAATCGACTCTGAATTGACTCATAGAATCGACTATGCTATGTATTTTAGGCTTGCGGCAATTTTTAAAAGATGTGATCTGCTAGAATGAGCCAAAGCACAGAGCTGAGGTTCTTCAGAAATATTCAAATGTCTGATTTCAAGTAAACTCTAGGGTTGTTCAACTGCAATGTGAAGAGTGATTTGACTCTCAATCAAACATGCCTTGTATTTTGTTTAGCAGAGCTGAAATTCTACAGAAATGTGATGTGTTCTGAATATCCAGACTAATGAATACAAAGAGAAAAAAAACCTTCAACACACACCTTTGTTTGAAAGTCTGTTCACTTTTTTCCATCATGATATAATGAATTAGAGAGTGTTATCAGTGCACTATGAAACCCAAAAGTATTAATTTCCCTGTGATCCAGACTAATAGGTATGACAGTGCCCTTAAGCTATGGTTCTTCTTGACTGGAGGTTTATTGACAGTTCATTTCATGCTCGTTTGCCATGCACGCTCTTCTACATCGGAGAACAAAAGATATTACACGGAGTCGAACTTATGAACAAGCGAGTACGCCACTCCTCCTTTCCTGTTCTACACTTCATTTGCATTTACATTTCGGTAAGCAGACGTCTCCATATGTTTCGGCTTCATGATGCAATGATCGTGCTGTAGTTTGTGCTCTGCAGACTTTGGAAAATAAATCCATCATGTGAAAGCAAGGATGGAGACAGGAACTCCTAAAACCTAAAAGAACGTTTGGAGTAGGACATGCAGCGTCAGGACTCTCGGTCCGACTGGAAGGATTAGCATTTTGCGGCTATAATATGCATGCGAGATAGAAATCCATTAGCAGTTTAGAAATGTCCTTGTCGACAAGGGACCTGACCCCTGACTCAAACCCCAGCCACTTCAGCTTACTTGCAATTCAAATTACAGCTTCATCTACTCATTAAAATGGGCAGGCAAGAAAAAAGTGTATATATATATATATATATATATATATGCACTCCAACATTGATGAAACTTTTACAGCTGGAATGCTACTTGAAAAGGGAAAAATGAAGTGTTAGTTGCAAATGCAGTTTAAGCCGTTTAATATTCAAAGCAGACAGCTCCAAAACATGACACTGGATCAAAATCAAAAAACAGGCAAGAGGTCAGGTGACTAGAAAACAGAACAACGTAGCAGAGAGAAGAATATAAAAACCAGAAAGCAAAAAAAAACAATCAACAGAAAAAAATGTTTGGTAAGTTCAGCTAAGGTAACACTGAGAAATACGTCACACTGAGTGAATATCTGAGGTCTGTTTATATATATAGCATGATTAAAACTCTGGAGATGATGAACGTATGAGATATTGAGATGTTGTGCTAGGAATTTCAGTCTGTGGGGGAAACCCAGAGAACATGAAGCGAACTGGAGAACATGGAGAAAACTAGAGAACAAGGAAGAAAGACAGAGAACATGAAGAGAACTGGAAAACATGGAGAACACTGGAGAATATGGGAAAAAAATAGACAATTAAAAAACATGGAGAAAACCAGAGAACAAGAAGAAAACCCAGAGAACATGAAGGGAACTGGAACACATGAAGAGACCTAGAGAACATGGAGAAAACTATGGAATTTAGAGCAAACTGGTGAAAACGGAGGAAACTGTAGAACATGCAAGAAACCCAGACAACATGGAGGAAACCTGGAGAATATGGAGAAAATGAAAGAAAATGGAGAAAACCAGAGAACAAAAAGGAACGCAGACAACATGGAGTAAACCTGGAGAATATCAAGAGAACTGGAGAACATACAGAAAACCAGAGAATAATACGGAAACCCACAGAGCATGAAGCAAACTGGAGAACATGGAGAAAACCAAGGAACATGGAAAAAACTGGTGAAAATGAAGGAACCTGAAAAAAAGAAATTGAGGGAACTAGTGAAAATGGAGGAAACCTGGAGAACATGGAGAAAACCAGAGAACATGAAGAAAACCCAGAGAACATGGAGAAAACCCAGAGAACATGGAGAAAACCGAGGAACATGGAGGAAGTTGGTGAAAATGGAGGAAATCTGGAGAACATTACGAGAACTGGAGAACATGAAGAAAACAAGAGAATATGGAGAACACCCAGAGAACATGGAGGAAACCAGAGACTGGGGGTTTATTACAGAAATGGAGGTGAATGGACTATTCTAGTTTGTCCTCATGATTGCTCTGATCGTCTTCCATAATGTTTCTAAGAGAGGCAGTGGGGTAGTAATCCCACCTCACAGCTCCAGGGTCCTTTAGTTCAGCTTTCTCTCCCTGTCCACGTGGGTTTCCTTCATCTGTGTTCTCCAGCTTCTTTCCACCTCACAAAACCATGCTAGTGGTTTGGTTACTGGATTGATCACTCCAAAGCTGTGTGTGTGTGTGTGTGTGTGTGTGTGTGTGTGTGTGTGTGTGTGTGTGTGTGTGTGTGTGTGTGTGTTTGTACCACCACCCTGACCTTTAGAAGCACAATCAAATAATTATTACTGTGGAAATTGTTCAGGAGAGGTTTCCAGAAACCAACATTATCATCGTCCTTGCCATTCCGTTATTTTCATCTTATTCATCTAAAAATATTCCTCAATGTTCTAAATGCAGAGCTCTTTATTTTCTTCTTCGTTCTTCTTCTATGCACTTGCTATATTGACTTTATTTACTTGCTGCCTGTATGAAAAGAATGAACAGTTGGCAGCAAAAGGGTTGTCTGGATGGAAAACAGGAAAACAATCAAGGAAAATAATGCAATCTCAGCCAGGGAAAATAAATCCTGAATATTCCATAGTCACATTTAGACAGTATTTCTTATTAGAAGATTATGGTATAAACAAAATTTAGCCAAGCTTATTAAATCTGAAAATTAGATTATTATATCTGCTTTTTTATTAGTTTCAAGCTTAAAATCGTATTTTCTATTGAAATATATATATATATATTTTTTTTTAATTTATTAAAAGTTTAAAATTAAATATAGAATACTACTATTTTTAGACTTTACATAGTACAGGCTTTATATATTTTTTTCTATTTGCAGATTTTTGCTCATTTTTTTCCTTCCCTGAATGTGCATAAATGCAGATGCTTGTCCAAATTACAGAATATTCTACAGGAAAGGTATTGTTATATAACTAGTAATAATTAATTATTCCATTTATTCATATTCACTAAGCACTTCATCATGATGTGGATGTGGTGGATTCTGGGAATATTGAGGCATAATCGATCCACCTACCAGCATGTTTTGGGGGGTGGAGGAACCCAGAGAACATGGAGGAAACTGGTGAAAATGGGGGAATATGGAGGAAAACAGTAAACATCAAGGAAACCAAGGAACATGGAGGAAATTGGTGAAAATGGAGGAACCTGGGGAACATGGAGGAAACCAAAGAACATGGAGGAAAAAGTAAACATCAAGAAAACCAAGGAACCTGGAGGATCCTGAAGGACATGGAGGAACCTAGAGAACATAGGAGCAAAACAGTAAACATAGTGGAAATTGAGGAACATGTAGTAAACTGGTGAAAGTGAAGAAGCCTGGAGAACATGGAGGAAAATTGATAACATGGAGAAAACTGGAGAACAGAGAGGACCCTGGAGAACATGGAGGAAACCTGAGAACATGAAGGACAATGGAGAACATGGGGGAAACCTGAGAAAATGGAGGAAAACGGCGAACATGGAGGAAAACGGTAAACATGGGGTAAACCAAGGAAAATGGAGGAAACTGGTGAAAATGGAGGAACCTGGAGAATATGGAGGAAAATGGAGAGCATGGAGGAAACCAAGGAACAAGGAGAAAACTGGTAAAAATGGAGGAACATGGAGGAAACTGGTAAAAATGGAGGAAGTCTAAGAACATTGAGGAAACCTACAAATAAATCTGAGGAAGGCAAATTCACAGAAACAGTCTTCTAACCTGTACGAATTCTTTAATCTAACACTAAGTCTGTGACAAAAAGAACAAATTCAGAACATGTTTAAAGCATATAAATTATAAATAATATCTGGTGGAAGGCTGTGATGATAGCTCCTTAGATCTTTCTAGAATCATTCAGTCAAAAGCTCATAACTACAGCCAGAGCTCAGACACTCAAACGGTGAGATCTTGCATCATGAGCATCTCTGAGAAATCCAGGCCTGAAACCGTGTAAATCTGAAGACCTCATCTGAACCAGGGTACACTGAGTATATAATATAAAATCCTGAAATGTGAGGGAAAGTGTTTTGAAATATAATATTCTGTCTGCAGCAGGAAGTCAGTGAAGTCAAATACAAGAATTTCACAGCGATATGAATTAGGATGTGGTTCTGAATTCTTTCTGAAGATACAAAGAAGATCTAATATGATGATGCCCAGTTCCTTGGTTCAATTCTCCAGGAAATTGTAGCTAAAATTAGTTAATGATGAACAGAATGCTAGTTAGAGTGAAGGCAACAAATCAGTACATGGCTGGAGCACATTTTATTTTTCACCATCCAGGGGACAGGACGTTGGAGAAGACAGTGATCTTAATAAGAGATAGTGCTTATAACGACGAGCAATTTATTAATGTACAAATTGATGAACACCTGTGCTGAAGTAAGCGTATGAGCAGATGAGTGCTTGGTCAGCTTGTCCTTCAAAACTACATCATTTTATAAACGAAAACAGCTCCATATAAACTGGGATAAAATTACAATGTCAATTAAAACGTCAATTTAGTATCTCATATGGCTACACCGAAAGAAAAAACTCATTGAATTTTGCTTAAAGTAAACATAGATACTGCAGATGAGTGCTTGGTCAGCTTCTCCTTCAAAACGCTATCATTTTTATTCATTAAAATAACTCGACATAGCTTACACGCAATTTCTGATGTCATCTTGATTTAGTATCTCATGGATAAACTGAAAAATTTGACTTAACACAGTTTGTTTACGTAAATCTGATAAGAATTGTGCCTGGAATTATCCCAGAATAAAATCCTACCCCGAGCTCAGAAATGTCGGCGCGTCTGTACCTAAAGTGAACGGAAGTGTAACAGATGAGGGCTTTGGTCAGCTTTCTTCTTCAAAATGACATCAGTGCATGAATTAAATGAACTCTATATAGCTGATAAGTGTGATAGAAAAGCCTATACACATTATAATGTCATGAGTGCTTGGTCAGCTTCAAACTCGGGGTCATGTATTTTCTTTACAGAAGAGGGCACTGAATTATTTTGTTCACTCAAGATGTCATGATCTCAGATTAAGTATCTTGGCTATAATATAGTGGCTATATTTGGTTTCATGTGCAAAGCAGGATATTTAAAAAATATAATAATAAATAAATATAATTAAAAACTAAAATAAAATACTACTAATAATAATAATAATTTTTAAATAAAATAAAATAAAATAAAATAAAATAAAATAAAATAAAATAAAATAAAATTAAATTACATTTAATTTAATTTAATTTAATTTAACCAAACTCTGAATATATGTAACATAAGAAAAGCAGAAAATTTTACGTGACTTTACCTGCGACTGCCTGAAATTACACATTCTTCATTATGACTGCATGAAACTTTCATTCCACGTCTAATACAAAAAAAAACCACAACAAGCATCTCCTGATGCAGGCCCAGTGATTCATTTTCATCTAGTTTTTTTGAGTAGCTCTGTTCATGTCTTTCAGATCAAACTCTTACAAATCGTTTGCATTACTAGGACTAATTTTTTTTTTTTTTTTTTTAAATTCACACCAAAACCATGCTAAGTGTAGATGAACAGTTTAGAGGTCAAATCATTTTTTCCCCATCACGGCTCGCAGCAATGCATGACTTCTTTCAGAAATACAGATCTATCGAAAATTATTCACACGTCTCCTTACTTTTGTGTGTGGAGTCGTAACAGCGGTAAAGAAACGGAAAATGAAAAGCCGCGGAATGAATGAGGATTCTGCGGCATTCAGAGAATTTTCTGATTGGAATGGCTTTATGAGGAATAAACGTGCTCGTGCTGAGGCTTGTTATGCTCCATGTATTGTCCAAAGCATTGGGAAATTAGGAGGGAAGGAAAAGAAGAAGAAGAAAAAGAAGAAGAAGAAGAAGAAGAAGAAGAAGAAGAAGAAAAAGATACAGACATTCAAAAGTCTATTGACAATCTAACACATATGAGGTCATCAACCTTGAGCTTTTTTTAAATAATTCTTAAGTATTTTTCATAGAACTTCATTACTGATAACCTTCTTAATCTGTTTAGTATTAAAACCGGTTCAAGAAGTCTAAAAAAGCAAAACTTTTTTTTTCCTTTTTCACTTTTCACTTGTTTTGCTTTCTCTCATTTGTTGCAGCCAACATTTGAACGCTTTTTTTTTTTTTTTTTTTTTTTTTGCTCACACATCTTCATTGAGGACGCCTGAATATAAACCGTTGACATCTATTGAAAAAAAGTTGTCATGGCTGCCATGTCACTGGAAACTGTTCTTGAAAGTATTCAAGGTTTTGTAAAGAGTTTGTGGGGAGAATGGAAGACAAAGAATGTAGAAAATGTTTGGAAAAAATATAAAAAAAACCTCAAAATAACAAGAAAAACAATCAATGAAAAGACTTTCAAAGGGTTGTCCTTATCCTGTTGTGTTTGCAAGTTTTATTAAAAAAAGACAAAAAAAAAAAAAACAAGGAAGGCAGGAGTTTAAAAAAAATTCAAGGCACAGGTTTTAGATTTTTTTTAAGTAAAAATTTATTTTAAAAACTAAAATATTCATTTATTTTAGTCTAGTCTGGTCTAGAAATCAAATATTTAGGAATCCAACTATTTGCAGAGTCAAGCTAGAAGTTGGCTTTTTTTTAAAGAAGTGTGCTCTGGAACCGTATTCTGTTTCCATAAAACATTAAACTACATTTCAGGTGAAGACCACTCTCTTTTTTAGGATGGATTTGGAGAGTGTGTGTGTGTGTGTGTGTTCATGAGGTCTCATGAGATAGATATTTATCTATCATACACCTAACCTGGAGAGAAGTCAGCATGGCCCTGATAACCGCTTAATCACTTCCTCTCCGACATTTTTTTTTATTTATGAGCGACAACCCACGTACGGGTGTGTTGTGGGCTATTTATTTATTTATTTATTTATTTATTTTTTAATTTGCTGTATAATTGTGTTCTCTGGAAAATTAGGGCATCGTGCTAGATTAAATTTAAAAGTCAAATAGCCTGGAGGAAAGCTGAAAGATTTTTTTTTTTTTTACATACAACAAAGACCAAAGAGTCGCGTGGAAACCTGTGATGGACAGTGACGAGTCATTTTCCTTCCTCAACCCGGCTTTTTTTTGCGGTGCGTTAGGGCTCTTTAAATCAAGATAAATAGAACTTTCACATGCATAATTAATGCCTATGTCTGACACATCTGACATCTGTGATAGCAGTGTTACGATTGTCTTAAAAGACTTCGACTTGAATCAAAGACCTTGATTAAAATTACCCATTTTGTATGAATTCATAAATTAATCAGAAGTCCTTCCCCTTCCATCTAACGTTTTTTTTTTTTTACTTTTTTCAGCCAGGCCAAATTGGTTCTAAGGAGCAATATATGATTCATTTAAATATTGTATAAATCCATAAAATTATCTGGTGAACGTAAGAGAAAGGGGAATCAAATATGTTTCCAAATTCCCAAGGTAGAAGGAAAGAAAGATGAAAATCAATCATCAAAATAAATCAATAAATCACAGAAGTTGGAGTCTTTCCAGCATCAGGTCACCTCTAAGCAACTGAACTAACTAACTTCGTGTCATCTCAGATTACTTATTGTCAGGACGGAGAAATGAGTAAGCATTTAATCGCTCTCATTTGTCTGCACTTGTCTACGCTTATCGGCTTATCTAATGCCAGGAATTTTTTTTTTTTTTTTTTTTTTTTTTTTTGCAAAAGGATGCACGTTATCAGTGTGAAAAATCGCTCGACTAATGAGGCCTTAATTTGATTTAATTACCAAGTTCATTAGCAAAGCAGAATTAAAGCATGTTTAGCTTCAGGGCTAGTCAATCCTGTCCCATTTTTTTTACAAACGCCCAGCATCTGGAGTTCTGCTGCTCAACAGCATGAAGTATTAGTCTGGATGAGTTTATTTAGGTCAAAGGAAATGACGATTTAATTCCATTGATTAGTTTCTCCATCGTTTTATTCGCTATGTTAAAGAGCACTTTTGAAAGCGGTGGATTCGGGTTAGTGTTGCGGATTCTTCTCATTCACAATTTCTGGGGGGGTGTTACAAAAAAATGGTGCGTTGATGGTAATTAAGGGACATGGTATCCGCCTGCCTGTGGCTGAGGATGCCGGTTTTAATTAAGGGTCATTACCGCATCGGTAGGAGTAGGTAGCAGACCTCAACTGCTTCATCCTCGTCTTCGTTCGGCGATCGTCTCACGCTGGCTGGGTTTCACAACAAGCTGGAAACTGGCTCCCTGCTTGCAAAAGAAGACTCTGGAGAGACATCAGGTGTTTGTCTTAATATAGGAATAAAGTGAGTGTGTGAGAACGAGGTGTTTGTGACAGAATGCTAATTGAAGCGGTTAGTCTGGAGAGGACGCTCAGGACGGGACAAACTGTCTCTCTGGGAGTAAAGAAGCGTGGAGAGGGAAGTAAAAATATATATATAAGCTCTGTATAGAATCTTTCAAATATGAAGGTTTAAAACTAGACACAAAAAAAGCAGTTTACACACTTAAACTGAATTCAGATGTGTCGAGACGTCCGTGGTGAATACTAAAGGCCAATCCGTGGTGAGGAATCAGCGTTTTGTAAACACTTCATGTCTGTTTTGTTTGTAGACAGCCAATAAAAAATCACAATGCCACCTTATTTAGACATTGTAGAGTCAAACACTACAATGATGGTTGTGCAACCTGTAGCTGCATAGCAAAGTATTTATTCATTTTACGCATGCAAAACCATTGTCCCAGTAACTCACATCACGATTTTAGTTGTAATTTCAGACGATAAAATCGTTGACGAATAGACAACAGGCTTTAATATTGTGTAAGTAATGTGAAGTTTTTTTGTTTTGTTTTGTTTTAAATTGGGGTTTTTTGTGCTGTTTGCATTCAGTCTCTTTAGCCTTCATGATATCTTCAGGGAAAAAACACTTCAGGTGAGATTTAAGCTGTGTCTCAAATGACATGAAATTTCATGTTTTTTTTCTAACCGGAAATGTAAATCGTTTGGCATATGATGCGACGCATTTTATATTTTTTTTAAATATTGCAAAATAATCCCACTTTGTGCCTCGACTAAATTCAAAGACATTTGTAAGAGTGTCGTCGGCCATCTTGAAAATTTGTTCTCATCCAGCGTCAGCGCCTGGTAGCTCCGCCCACTTTTCCACTAAGTAAGCAAAGCTGTGGGTGTCGAGTGCATGATGAGTCCAACATTCCATATTGGAATAAATGCAACATCCGGGTATTTCTTCTTATGTTGGAATTTCCTCACACTGTTTATAATACAGAAATAGGGTAAAGTAGTGCGTATGTATGTGAAACTTTTGTTCATCTCGGCTGGGGGGGGGGATTTTCCTGGAATTGTTTATTAAAGCTTAATTCAATCAGCAAGACCCCAGCTATCTTGATGTGTGTGTGTGTGTGTGTGTGTGTGCCCCAGAAAGCAGGCAGCGATTCGGGACACTGCCTAAGCGAGGAACAGACAGCACCCAGCTGAGTTGTTGCAAAGCCCCCCCTCAGGGCATCAGCCACAGAGCCACCATGTACCACACCTACCGTGAGGCTCATACACCCAGCCTGGGGGCAACCGGTAGGGGGGTGGTGGTTCGAGAGAGTGATACCACACGAGATCGTCTGTCTGTGTGCTGAACCTGACAGCGAGATAAAACAAAAGCGCAGCACTGCATCTAAATCAAGCGTAGCGCTCAAGTTTTCAAACTCCATACTCCGTAAACACACAATCTAACACACTCTAAGCTATCATCAAGCACAATTTTTCGTTTTTTTTTCCCCCAGTTTTGAAGTGAGGACTCAGTTTATCTCCCATGTGCAATAAACACGGCCATTTGACTTGATTTAACCTGCGTGCTGTGTTTTCTCTCTGTACTCGACAGCCTGATTGTACAGTGATGGATAATGATTATATTCAAAAATCCAAACACACACACTCATACACATATACACACTATGGAAATATTTCAGCTATAGGCTACAAAAGACAAATAGTCCTCATAACGGCGGAGTGGGTGAAAGAAAATCAGGTTTTATGAAAAATCAGGAGAGAGAGATGCTCACCTGAGGCTAACTATCTTTCAGCAGCAGAATGAAATCTGAAATGCAATCAGAGCACTTTATAGCAAGACAAAAAAAAAACTGTCTGGATCAAGCCGAAGAGGGCAAATTGGACTAAATGCCTGCGCAAAATGCACTTAATTAAAAGGCGAGGAAGAGAGATGGAGAGAAAGAGAGAGCAAAACGGTTACAAATTATATCCAGGTGCAAAGGGTTGTTGTTTTTTTTGTTGTAACACTACACGCCATTTATCTTACAGCCCACAACTATCCCACAATGCACTTGTGTGTATATTTTAATGTCCTGCCTATAGGTCAGTCATTTCTGCCCCCTTTTCAAGCTTACTTCAATAAAAATTACAAAAAGCGATCCACTCACACCCGAGGGAGAACAGGACCTCGATGCGATGAAGCTCTACGTTTCCTTATTTCCTTCTTTCTTTCTTTAATCTCTCCACAACGACATTGATCCTAGTGTCATCTCACGCATTTACGTTTCTTCAGTAAAGACAGCTCGTATTGAGTCACTTTACTAACCAGGTCATTAGGTTCAACTGCTCGTTTATGCACATGTCCGAATAAGCCAATCACGTCGCACCTGCATCTGCACAGGTTAAGAGATTCGGCTCACGTTCAAGTCAAATATCAGGTGAAAAAGAAATGACATCACTGACTTGATATTGTTCAAGAAAGATGAGAGAGGGTTAGAGTAAAACAGCCAGACTGCTGTGAGCTGATAGGAAAGTTGTAGCTACTTAAATCTTCACCCTTTACTAGCATACAGTATATCTCTTAAATAAAAAGAATGATTTTTTTTTTAACAAAAAAAATAAATGAATCATCTCCCTGAATTATTTACACTAACACTATGTCAAGCCATGACAGCTTCAAGCTACTGTACATGCCTGAGCGTTAGTGTAAGGGTGGAGATCATGAAGAAATCTGTCTCTCAGATGTGACGAGTGGATTCGAGGCACCTGCATTTCACGATCCAGTTTATTCCCTTCACCGTCATTTCGGCTCGGAATTTTTCTGACTTGTTACACTTTCTCGACTCGTACCGCCTGTGTGAAAACAACTCTCAATCAGTCGTCAAGATTCTCTCCTAAATAATCCAGTGCAATGTGATGATGGATAAAGAATGCACTTTTGTACGTCGCTCTGGATAAGAGCGTCTGCCAAATGCCAGAAATGTAAATGTAAATGAATGTTTTATTTAAAATCAATCACTTTTTATACGTAAAGATGCGTTTGAATCGTTTCATAGCACACGTAATCCGTTACTCCTTGAGAGAAACAGTCCAGACTGTTAAATATCATGCGACTTTCCTTTCTGATACTTTACCTTTGTCTCGGAGAAATATTTAATCCTATTCACCAGAGTAGCTCCTTTTAGGACAATGTATGCTAAACATCCCGATTTGAATATGAAATCTCGGCAGCCCACTTAGAATAATTTGTCTCACAGCGCTTTCTAACTAAATACATTTAAATCAATTAAGCTACGTTTCCGATCTCTTTGTACCATTGTCTTAAATGATTCCGAGGTCTAAAGGAAAGAAGGAGGAGGATGGAAAAAAAGACAAAGATAATTCAGCTGAGAAAAGTGACACAGAGACTTTGAACTGAAGTCTGAAACAATCCTCCTCATTTCCTGTGGAAGTCAATAACCTGCTGATGAAAGAATGTCTAATTAATTTTATCAGCGGAGGGGAAAAAAAAGAGAAACTGCACGTCTGGTCATTTATTTTTTAGGATCACTGGGTTCAAATCCAATGAGGCCAAGCTTGAGGAAAAAAAATGTCATTCATTTTGTCATTTTAAACACACACTCATAATGCCATTCTAGCTACTCAAAATAATTGTGCTATTTTTACAATTATCTTCAATGGCTTTTTTTTCTGGGTTCAAATGCATCTATTTCTTTCCAGAAGAGCTGATGCCTGAAAGCGATGTATCTTTCTATCAAACCTTGGGAACATTTCATCTCCCACTGTTATTACACCAAATTATTTTGCAGACCAGATAAATGCGATGCAGCCGACCGAGCGTGCCACAAAGTGATCACACCCCCTTCTCTCATTTTACAGTATCTTTATAAAGACACGGGCGAGTCGAGTCACGGAAGGAAATGGCACAAATGGTACGAAATTGTGGGCTGCGTTAAAAGCAAAAGGTGTACCATCAACCCAGTGGTGAAAAAAAAAGAAATACTGGGAAAAAATATACTCCAAGAAGCAACCTGACGGAAAACTACAAGTTCGACTTCACTACAACGTTTCCTTTTTTGGTGTTTCCGTTGGCATTAACGTTGTTCCTTTTTATTTTTTTCTCCTCCATAATGTGTTGGGATGTTTAAGTGCCTGCTTTAATGCATCATCTCCACTACTAATGATCTCGTGATCATTAAGCTCTCCGCGTTTTGCGGAAACATAAAGATGAATGCAATGATATGAGGCGAGTCCAAGAACATCATCTGCAGACTATTACGCCACACTGGAGGCCCAGCAACCTCCTTCCTTCCTTCCCTCCCTCCCTCCTTCCTCTGTAAAGAAAACACGGAATAATGAATGACATTTGGACTTCGTTAAATCAATTACAGAGCTCATTAATGCATCTGCTGCTTCGGGTAAGAACACTGTCCAAACATCACAGT
This sequence comes from Hemibagrus guttatus, assembly GCA_033459395.1. Taxonomy (NCBI): domain Eukaryota; kingdom Metazoa; phylum Chordata; class Actinopteri; order Siluriformes; family Bagridae; genus Hemibagrus; species Hemibagrus guttatus. Next base: position 15,918,295 of record JAUCMX010000023.1, on the reverse strand, counting down.
CAACCCTGGTGCTCTCCTCTATCTATCGATTCCCTAAAGCCGGGGATCTTTCATGGTTCTGAAAAGGATTGAATGAGTACAAGTGAAAAACTTGGAGTTCTGTCCATCTGTAGAATACAGTGAAGCTCTTCTGGCAAGCGAACAGTACAAACTGCACTAGAAGTGGCATATTTTCATTTGTTTTCATTCCATAGTGTTATTAAATGCTTGATTCTGATTGGTTAGACTGGAAGGTGCTGATTAATATTCGTGCTGCATTCTAATATGTTTCTATATCAACCGGTTATACATCTATAACTAATATACTAAGCACACTACGACAAGGGCTTTAAGTTTTGAAGACAGACTTCAGGTTAAAACTAGAATAAATATAATAAAAAATTATTTCCTTCAGAGTTCGGCTGCTGTTAATTAAACAAATAGCATCATTGATGAAAAATTACTCTTTAGTTTAAAATTTTTAAAGAATATCTGGAATTTTAAAGAAACTTATACATTAACTTACAAAAACTTACATTAATTCTAGCACGGAACTTTGTAACTCGGAATTTCCGACTTCCTAGTAGGAAAAAAACAAAGAATATGCCCTATGAAGTCAGAAAGACTGGAAGTTCTCGTCAAACTCCAAGTCGTGAAAAAAATGTCTGCTCAAGCTATGGACAGTACACAAACTCTCATTTCACTACTTTAAATAGATTTTATAGCAGATTATAGCAGTACTGTCTTTAGATCAATCAATATATTACAAATTAGTTGGTTAAATTTATTACGCTGACTATATAGTCAACTGCTTTGAGAAAATAACTGCATCATAAACTTCTCACAAAAAGTATGAAAGTACTTCATGGATGTCTGTTTTTTCCAACTTTGTAGCTTGAGGTTAAAAAATGACACAATCAAGACAAAGAGAATGTCTAATTGCATTGTGTCTCCGCTCAAATTTGTTGTTATGAAGCTCCAGTGAAGAACGAGTGGTGAAATGTCTTCAGGACTGTACCAGAGGTCCAGGAAACTGAGCCGATTGTTTACTTGTGAAATAAACAGCCTAATTCTGGTATAATACACCAAAACCAAAATGTTGCAGTGTTTAACATATTGCGTCGCAACTATGGGTATTTTGATGTTGATGTAAATATATGTAAATATATATGTACATTCCCTCAGGTGAAAGAGTTAAGGAAGCCCGCCTTAGAAACTTACACAAGTTTTTATTTTTTCCGCTAATGGAAATTCAGTATTACCAAGAAAAACTTTAGTGCATGAGGTCTATCTATCTATCCATTCATCTGTCCATCCATCTGTCCACCCACCCATCCATCCATCCATCTGTCCATCTATCTGTCTACATGTCCATCTATCTTACATTCATCCATCTGTACATCCATCTGTCCATCCATCCGTCCATCTATCCATCCATCTGTCCATCCACCTGTCCATCTATCTGTCTATCCATCCATTCATCCATATTCTGTAGACCTATTTCTGTAGAATCTGGAGTCTATCCAAGGAGACTTGATGCACAAAGTTGGGGGGAACCATGGCCAGGGTTGCCAAAATATCACAGGACACCACCACACACTCATTTACACAATACAGACAATTTAGAGATGCCAATCGACCTACAGTGCATGTCTTTGGAGCAGAGAGGAAACAGGAGAACCCAGAGGAAACCCCTGAACTGCATAGAGAACTGTATGAAAACTCCACTCATGCTGGACAGAGGCAGGAATCAAATGCTTAACTCTGGAAGTGCAAGACAATCTACTAAATATTAAGCCTTCTTGAAAGGACATATGGAGTCACTGTCATCAGTCATCAGTGGTAAGTGTAAAGGTTTCTTTTTACCACCACACACAATTCACACAATCAATTATTTTATACGCTACACAATTCCTTGTAAACACCACCATGCCATCAGTCCCATAAGGAACACCGTATATAAGACCAAAACCTCATTCCGGATCCACTAAGGTGCCGTGTCAAGTTCCATCTTTCAATCCAAACGCCCTGCGCAGATGGCACCAGAGCTTCAAATGCCTTCACAAGCTTCCATGGCGTACGTGGCGACGTTTCTGCGACAGCTCTTTAACATGTAAAGGTGCTGAAACTGCCTCTGCAGCTCCACTCCAGATGGAGAGAGAGGTGAGTTGGCCAAGGATCCAGACACCACACACAGCTGGTGTCACAGCATGATGAAGCTTTCCATCACTCGTTCCACACTTACAAACGCCGCAACACACTCCTGTTTAAACAGGTTTGAGGAATTAAGAGCTATTAAGAGCAACAGTTCTGATGATTTAATGCCTCGGAAGCAGGGAGGATAAAGTTTACCAGTAAACAACGGGTAAACCTGAACACAGTGATAAAAAAATATCTAAAAATCAGGGCTATGAAACATTCCGTTTGTTATTAAAACAAACTGCCATCTTTGAAGGGAACATTTTTAGCTACATGATCTGAATGGAACAAAATATGTAAAGGATTCTATAGTAAGACATGGAGCAGAGGTTACTTAAGCTGTTGGCTAGCTGAATTACACTACAGATAGAATGTTTATTTTCTCTTAAAATGAAACTAATTTAGAAATAATTTGTGGGTAAATTCAAGATTAAAGTTAAAATCGTGGGCTAATTTAAGACCAATTCATTTGTGTTTTTGTTATTGACTTTGATTGACAGACACGCTGTTACAGAAAAGTCATCGACAATGGGGTGATGTCATGCAGCCAGATGTGAAGCCAGATGTGAAGCTAATTTTTTTATGTAACTGCACCTTTTTTCCTTTAATACAACCACATTTTTATTTTGTCATTTTTAAAATAACCAAATTATTTGATTTAGAACATATAATTACATAGTAATAAATCATTACTTACATAATTTTAATTAATTAAATATTTTTATCCATTTAGAGTGACACGTAGTGTTGTAAAAAAGAAATTCTGTATATTTTCTCTTCAGATAGATGAAAAAAAAATTATATTTTTTGCAATTAATTCTAGTTTTATTCTATGTTTATGACACAAACATTCATGTCTGTGTGTGTGACCAATACAGTTTAAATTAGTATTCTGTCAGTAGACATTGTGAAACTCTCCAGCAGGTAGAAGCTAGCGATGTATGTTAACATTCCTCTTCACTCTGTCAACATCTTTCAGTCTGTCACATTCATATGGAAATAAAAAATTTCAATGTGAAGCGAAGAAAGTTAAAGCCAAGTTTTAACAATGCTTCCACAGACCCGGGCTTTTCTTCACACATGTTTTGACGAGCATGTGAAGGACGTGTTGAAGGTATTGAAGCAATAAACTATAACTGAAATGATGTTCAATCTGGAAAATAAGAGGATTTGAAATGTTGCAGGATCGTGTTGTGTGATTGCTAATGTAAATGTATTTCAATGGCAATTTTTTCTCTTTCTCTCTCTCACTCACTCTCTAACTCTCTGTCTGTCTCTCTCTCTCTCTCTCTCTCACTGTCTCTCTTTCGCTCTCTCTCTCACTCATTCACTGTCTCTCTTTCGCTCTCTCTCACTCACTCTCTGTCTGTCTCCCTCTTTCTCTCTCTCAATCTCTGTCTGTCTCCCTATTTCTCTCTCTCAATCTTGTCTTTCTCTTTCTCTCTCTCACTCTCTCTCTACTCTCTTACTGTCTCTCTTTCGCTCTCTCTCTCACTCTCACTGTCTCTCTTTCGCTCTCTCTCTCACTCTCTGTCTGTCTCCCTCTTTCACTGTCTCTCTTTCGCTCTCTCTCCTCACTCTCTGTCTGTCTCCCTCTTTCTCTCTCTCACTCTGTCTGTCTGCCTCTCTCTCTCACTGTCTCTCTTTCGCTCTCTCTCTCACTCATTCACTGTCTCTCTTTCGCTCTCTCTCACTCACTCTCTGTCTGTCTCTCTCTTTCTCTCTCTCACTCTCTGTCTGTCTGCCTCTCTCTCTCACTGTCTCTCTTTCGCTCTCTCTCTCACTCACTCCTCTCTCTCTCTGTCTCTTTGCCTCTCTCTCTCACTGTCTCTCTCTCTCACTCATTCACTGTCTCTCTTTCGCTCTCTCTCACTCACTCTCTGTCTGTCTCTCTCTTTCTCTCTCTCGCTCTCTGTCTGTCTGCCTCTCTCTCTCACTGTCTCTCTCTCGCTGTCTCTTTCGCTCTCTCTCACTCACTCTCTGGTCTCTTTGCCTCTCTCTCTCACTGTCCCTCTCACTGTTTCTCTCTCTCTGTCTCTCTCTCTCCCTCTGTTGATGTCAATACTGTAGTTCAATCAGATACAGCTCATGGACATTTAGGACACAATCAACCTTTTGCTTCAGATTTCAAATGTCCTCAAACTTGACAAATCAGTAGGGAAGAGAAATAAAATGCAACTGCAAATGAAAATGTAGAAATCATTTCTAGGGGCTGATTGAAGTAATTAACAAGTTGGAATAAAAAGAGGACACCAGTTTCTATAAAAACAGAAGAAAATATGGGCAGTGTAGCATCTTGAAACGCTCTCTAAAGCATCAGCCCACATCTGTAATCATTTCATGTAATAAATATTTGTAACTCTTTATTGTGTTTTTCATTTCTGAGTCTATAGAATTGATCATTTCTTTAAGATTATAATCTAAGAAAACAGATTATAAGCACACACAGTCTCCCTCTTATGCACACACACACACACACACACACACACACACAATTCCTCTTAAACAAACTTTATCTTAAGTGGCACGATACAAAAGCAAATCCATAAACACCAGCGCAAATGTAGGATTTTTCTTTTTTTTTTTTCATTACGTTCACATTTTGTTATGATTCTGAAGCTTATGCATAATAATATGAGCAGCGGAGGGTGAATTATCATCTGTCTTGGAATAGAAATTCATACATTTCCTAGAGGTGCAAAAGTGAATATGCAGAAAGTGTGAATATGGATGCTGATGGATGGAGTGAGAGGGTTTGCGGGTGAAGAAAAAAAAACCTGCATGCAATAATACAATACAGTTGATGTACAGGTTTGGGAGTTTGTCTCTCTCTCTGTCTGTCTCTCTCACTCTCTCATTTCTGTCTCTCTCTCTCTGTCTCTCTCTGTCTCCTCTCCTGTCTCCTCTCTCTGTCTCTTGTCTCTCTCTCTGTCTGTCTCCCTCTCTCTGTCTCCCTCTCTCTGTCTCTCTCTGTCTCCCTCTCTCTGTCTCTCTCTCTCTCTCTCTCTCTCTTTCCCTCTGTCTCTCTCTCTCTCTCTCTCTCTCTTTCCCTCTGTCTCTCTCTCTCTCTTTCCCTCTGTCTCTCTCATGCTCTGCCTCTCTCTGTCTCGTTTTACTGTGCCTCTCTGTCTCTCTCTTGCTCTGTCTCTCTGCCCTCCATTCTCTCTCTCTCTCTCTCTCTCTCTCTCTCTCCCTGTCTTTCTCTTGCTCTGTCTTTCTGTCTCTCGCTCTGTCTCTCACTCACTCTCTCTGTCTGTCTCTCTCACTCTCTCATTTCTGTCTCTCTCTCATTCCTTCTCTCTGTCTCTCTCTCGCTTTCTATCTGTCTCTCTCTGTCTCTCTCTCACTCTGTCTCTTTCTGTCTCTCTGTCTCTCGCTCTGTTTCTATGTCTCTCTCTCTCTTTCCCTCTGTCTCTCTCATGCTCTGTCTCTCTCTGTCTCGTTTTACTGTGCCTCTCTGTCTCTCTCTTGCTCTGTCTCTCTGCCCCCCATTCTCTCTCTCTCTCTCTCTCTCTCTCTTTCTCACACACACACACACACACCAGGACATTCTAGATAGCTTTGAATGCTAAATTATAAAGTACACCACACTCAGTGAACAGTCACCGCTGTTACACTGGGCGCATTTTGATGATGCGTTCGCAGCATTCAACAGCAGAGTGGTGTGTTTTACATCATGGGTTTATGTCAAGTCACATAAGGAACTACATATCCCAGAATGCACCGCGGCTGACAAACATGGTCGTCGAGGACAACGCACAACAAGGTCCATCCCAAATACTTATGCACTATGCTGTGTAGTACAGATGTGTAGTATAAAGGCAGTGGTAAAGTCTCTGGGTTGTTGATCGTGGGTTCAAGCCCCACCATCGCCAATCTGCCTTGAGCAAGGCTCCCAACCTACCAGACCCCTACCTCCTGGGGCTCCGCCTCATGGCTGACCCTGCGCTCTGACCCCAACCATCCAAGGATGACATATGCAAAGAAAGTAATATATATGAGACAAATAATTTCTGTGTATTTTGTGAATAAACACATTGAAAACACAATCCAGTGCACTTCAGGGACCCGGATGATGCACAGTGTGGAATGTTGGACACTTCATACACTCGATTCTTGCAGCTCTGCCTATTTATCAGAAAAGGGGTGGGACTAGCCGACTCTGACGTTGAATGAGAAAACATTTTCAAGATGGCCGACGACATGCAAGTTACACTTACATTAGAGCCGACATAAACAGCAGTCGCATCACTGCCTCTATTCTCTTTTTGTTCCGTCTCTTCAAGCTTGTCATGTTGCCAAGAAACATTCACAAAATCCTTCATCTTGAAGCATGTGTCAAAAGCTTCAACTTAGAGCTTTACCTCTGACTGCTACAAAGCACCGAACCCTGAAGACTCCTTCCATAAAAGATAAATTAACGTCTCCTCACAGAAAAAAACGTTGTTTTTTTTTTTAAGTGTGTGTGTGAGTGTGAGTGTGTGTGTAGACTTTCCACCGTACAAGTCCCTCGGTAAGCTGTTACTATAGAAACGATAACGTATTTGAGCGAGCGCATTAAATATAAACCTTGTCGGTTAGAAACTCTTCTCAGAGCTGCCGTCTCAGAAAATTCATCAACACCAGAATGATCGGCATGGAGAATTGATCAGTGCTGTATGTAGTGTGTGTTAGAAGTCCTGCAGGTTCAGGCACTAGAAATGTGCTGTAAGAATGATGTCATCATTCCAACACACATAAAACCCACACCAATCCGCGGAGTAAAAAGCAGCGCCGTTCCCTAGAGGCCTTGTATCCGCGAGCGCTTGCTGTTAGCCCTCCCATCACCAAGCATCAGCTTCTCCCTCTGTCTCAATTATTTCATTAGCGCCTGCACCCTGCCATCATTTGCATTTCATGAGGCAGCATTAAAAAGGCTGGTTTAAAAAAGAAAGAAAACATAATAAATAAATAAATAAAAATCCGCCCTTATGCTTGTTTGTGTCACTCACTCTGATGTGCCGAGGCGGCCGCTTCTAACAATCGCTCTGTTCCGTCCGGCATTGCATGCAGTTTTTAATTGCGCTCATATTGTGAAATGTATGGTGGGCGGGCTCGAGAGAAACAAACAAGTGGGCTGGCGCAGTCAAACACACACAAATACACATTTCCCATGCTAATACGTATAGTGTTAAGCCGTGTGGATTAGCCGTGAGTGAGTAAATCATCGGGTTTGGGCTACATACATCTACATGTTTATTGCCGTGTCCTTTAAAGTGCTAAAGTTTGGTTTGGCTTCATGTTTCACACATGGGGAACTCTTTTAGAGCTTCTGGAAACTCTGTGAACCCGGTGGTTTTGTTGGCTGCTGTTCATCCAATGAAAAACTAAAACGTTCCTTTAACCACAGAGAGAGAGAGACAGAGAGAGAGAGAGAAAGAGAGAGATCTATATTTCAGGCAGGTTTGACCTCTGAAGGACTTCTTCACGAAATATTTTTCCACTTCATCTTTCTCTTGGCACTGACTCGCTCCTGCCAATCTCCCCTCGCCCTCCCCTCATCTCCATGTTTAATCCCGTCTCCCATTTGATCACGGCTCTCTCTTTACTCACATGGTCGAGCCGATCCGAGTTTTTATTTTTTCTTTCTCCTAAGGTAATGAAGTGAATTGAGTTCAGTATCTCCCACGGCTTTGCGGGACTTTGATAGATTAAACAGAGTTAGGCCGTGATCAACAGAGAAACGGTCATTAAGAGCTAGCTTTTAAATGCAACCTGCTGCGGCAGATGCCTCGCATGTTAATTCCCATCATCCCTCTCTGTCCGTTGGATCACGCCGAGAAGAGCAGGTGGATTTTTTGTACGGAATTATATTCGGGTTAGATGTAGGCCTTGGTCAAGGCCTACCTCCTAGGTCAGCATCCTAGGTCAAGGAGGTGGACGCTGCTCTTGGTTTAACCCTTTCATGCAGCCGTGTATTATTCTGCAGTAATGTTCTTAGTGAGAGTGATAAAATAATAACAGCAATAAATATCACTGTCAGTCACAGTTTAATGAGTTCACAGATTAAAAGCTTCACATTAAAGTGAAATAATGAGAATCTCAGAGTCTGCACTTAAAAATAATATAGATATAAATATAGTTTATCAAGAAACTGATAAAGAAAGAACATTATCATGCACGTAGAAAATAATATTTTGAACACTTAGTGGAAAAATGTTTTTACATGTGATTGGTATGGGGGAAAGAAAGAAAGAAAGAAGAGAAAAATAAATAAATAAATAAATATGAGGTATAGATAGATAGATAGATAGATAGATAGATAGATAGATAGATAGATAGATAGATAGATAGATAGATAGATAGATAGATAGATAGATAGATAGATAGATAGATAGATAGATAGATAGATAGATAGATAGATAGATAGATAGATAGATAGATAAAAAAACAAAGAAAGAAACAAACACCTAAATAAATACCATGAAAGCATGACATTACAGCCTTAAACTTGTGCCATCATGGAATAGAAACAATATTGTATCCTGGATATGTGAAATTGGTAATAATAATAATAATAATAATAATAATAATAATAATAATAATAATAATAATAATAATAATAATTAGATATAATGATGCTAACAGATAATAATCCTCTCTTTATTGTGGTTTAGCAGGCTGGTCATGTTCCACACTCAATACTGCTGATGTAATACAAGACAAAAAAAATGTAAGGCAGAAGTCTTGCAAGCAAACTTGAGAAACACCAAAAGAACCTTACGTTTACAAACTTACCTCAGAATGAGAAAATGGAGTGCTTAAATCTAATCCAACTTTATCATTTTTATTATATGTTTCTATAATGTTGTTTAAAGCACTATACAAATGAATTGAATTGAACTGAATTAAATTGAATTAAATATACAAAGTGATGACTCTCAAACAGGAAGTAGAGGTGAGTGAGAGAGTGCTAACATCCAGAGTGGATTCAGAGCTAGCAAAGCCTCATCCTTTATCTTTTAAACACTTGTAAGAACTGACTGGTGCAAGCATGTCTCCATGTTCTCCAACAAATCAACATTTAACAAGACCTCAACGAACCTAAACGTCTGTTCACGCTTACTAAAAACCAACTGGAACCAACGTCCGCAACGCCAGACGTTCAAGCCGAAGAAATAATAAATGAAAGCCAATGTAAACGTAATGGATTCTGGCATATCTGAATATCAATAATTCCTTTTCTTCTTTCACAAGACAAACTTCACAGGTCCTGCAATCCCCGGGTTCCATCACACGTCACACACTTGCACCAAAGTTTCATCACAGCTGGAAAAAAGCAAGTCCGTGCCTTAATCCCCTCCTAATTCCCGTGCAGCCAATTAGCGAGCGGTAAAAGCCATTCTACGGTAAACAGACGTAAAGTTGGATGTCATGAATACACTCACTTTGTGTTAACACAGAGAATGTTCATTTTTTAATACTAAAGAATAAAGCTGCGTATCAATGCCAGCTATCTGAAATTGACATCTCAAGGCCGTGACAGAACTCCGGTCACGCAGATCCTCCGTGCTGATTGGCTGAGATGCGTCTCTGAAGCTCCTTGGGGAGCGTTACCAAAGGAAGGAATAATCAGCATTAATGCAAAGCGCTGATAAATGTTCTCGACGTCGCGCTCCGGATTCTTCTGGCAGCTGTTTGTTTATGCCATTTACATGGAAAGGAAATCCATCAAGCAAAATAAATGCAAGTCATTACTAGTTGTGGAGAATTCCCTCTTCGGTATTGGCATACACGCAGTATGTTTAATGAAGGAAGCCAAGGAAGCAAATGGCCTTGTGTGCTATTTATTTTAGATTAAGGAACAATGCTGACTGTATATCACGCCGCCGCGTGAAAGATCATCGAGCTCGCTCGGAGCTTAGGGAACGGAAATGTGCAGCAAAAATATTTATTTTTCAGCTACAAAATGTCATTAACCACAAATGATCACTACCTGTCGAAAAGTATTGGCTTCCAAACGTAGAAAGGACGTTGAATAGGGAGAACTGAGAGCTATGCAATGCAAAGATTTAATAAATGGTTATTGCATCTGTTCTGGTAAGATATAGAGACTGAAAAAGAAAAAAGAAAAAGAAAAAAAGTATTCACGTCTGCCATATTGGGGACTATTCTCCATTGGGTTCTCTATTGGGTTTCTTTGCTTGCCATGAGCTTTCTTATATGCTGACGCTGACACACTCCCCTCCCCTCCTTTTCCCTTCCCTCTATTTCTCTCTTTCTGTCTGGATGAACTCTTTGTGTATTCTGTCTCCAGCACAACACACAATAGCTAATGGCCAGCTGCCACCCAGCTCCAGAGATGCCTCCAATTCCTTGGTGGAGCACCGCAATATCTGCAGCAGTGCACACACACAAGCAATACCATCTACTGATTTACCATGGGAGGCCCATTACCAAGTAAACCATATGGCGTAATCTATAATCTGTGAAAATATGCATTGATCAAACATTTACAAATATCGTTTGGCCGGATTCTCTACGGGCCGAGCGCGTGTGAAGCGAACGGAGGCTCTGTAATGAGACATGACACCGAATCGAATGAAGTTTGCTGGCAAAGTCGTCGTATAACATACTGCCGTACAGGCTGAAGCAATGTGGCAGGATGTTAGGTAGCTGGTTTTTAATACACACACACTCGCACGCTCACACACTCACACAGCAAACCCACACATAAATAATTGCAGATTAGAAACCGGGTCTGGCTCACTTGCTGCCGAGGCCGGATAATTATGTTCAGCAGAAGCACGCCAAAATCAAGCTTGTCTTTAATTATTTGGTTTCAGGATAACTAATATTTATTCAGAATGACTCCGTCAGAGTACAAATAGCGGAGTCAGGCTCTATGAACTTTAGAAAATGATTCTTACATAAGGTACAAGCGTAAGAGCAAAGTGAGTATTATGTAAATACATCTGGAAAGAAATATATATTAAAAAAAAGGAGGGCATTGTTAAAGCTTAAAATTGCACATGTGAATTCAAGGAAAAACACGTGTCACGCCATGTGAACACCAAGCGATTAAATGTTAAAGGAATTACTCCGGAAATCACTGGGGAAAAATAAAACAGCATCGGAGAAATGAACATGTGAAGCAAAATGAAGCATGTGGGTGTCAAGGATTTGGAGAGGCAGAATATAGAAGAGCTACAGATGCAGACGATGAAGAAGATTATAATATACATGGCAACAAAATAGATACGAAAACATAGGAAATTATATAATATACAGGGGTGAGTGACTGAATACATGTGCTGGGGCTGATGGGAACTGTTTAGTGTCTGGATAGTCATGTGAGATGATAAAGGCCCTTAGTCTGCTATGGCGAGATCTTTTCCCAGGAATCTTGAGAGATCTCCGCATTATAAAGAAGAGCAGGATGTGGACTTACATCCTCGGTGGAAAAAGAAGGCGGAGCAACGTCCTCAGCTCGGTAGGGAGAGAGAGCGATGTCAGAAATGAGGCAGAAGGGGTTAGAGAGAGTTTTAGGTAGGTCAGAAGCCCCTGGAGGACCGTGGCATAGCATCAAGATGTTCCTGAGTGTCTCTGACCCCACCTCCCGTCACCTAGAATTCCCACCTCAGGCAGATCTTCTGCAGAACGAAGGAAAAAAAACTGCATCCATGTTCAGTCCAGCTTTCTGTCAGGGATTTGTACAGTCGGCGGATACAAGTGCAGATTTTTTCTTGTGTAAAGTGCAAAACTAAAAGTGTGAGCCTAAAATGAATAAGAATAAGCTGAACAAAAGGGTGTACAAAAATATCATGTAAATTAAAATAATTATATATATATTTTTTTAAAATCACTTGTGGAAATAAATAAAAAAAAGTTGTGTTCTACATATGAAAAAGGCAAAAGAAAAAAAAGAAAAAGAAAAATGTAAAAAAAATAAATAAATAAATAAATAAAAACAAAAAGAGGGGGAAAAAGCCATGTGGAAAAATGTACCATTTAGGAGTGAAAATAATAATAATTTTTTTTTATTTTTTAAAAAAGCAATGCAATACTCGTATGCAGCAAAAATGTGCAAAACGTACAGTGTCGAAAAACTGCACAGATTTAAATTTCACATTTACGTTTGTGTGATTTCTGTTGAGGACTCCTGATCCTCACCCATGTACCTGCTGTCAGAATGTTTTAGCTCATACACTGTATACGTTTGACATTTGCATAAAATGAATCTCAGAGATCATTTTCACAAATGATGAGGTTGTTTATTCCCTCTCAGTGGTGCGCATCTCATTTTTCATTTCCTGTACGTAGCGATAACCGAGTTACCTTCAGGATGTTAAATCATCTGCAAAGAGATTTTTTCCCTCTACTTTAAGGGCACTTTCTCTCTCTCAGAAGCAGATTTTAAATGTCTGTCTAACGTTCCCAGGTGTCAAAACAGCAGTCCTGCATGTGGAGAATAAAGTGTGTACATAGAAAATGTAGAATATAAAGAATATAAAGACAGCCAGGCTTCATCTGCCTCGTTCTTAGTGTGGAAGGAAGGAATAAATCTCATATTGGTGTTTTTCCACATTGGAGATGCAAAAAAACATGAGACAAATTGAGTGAGAGTGCTGTGGTAAATGTGCCATTCAGTCAAAGACCTGCAATATTTTTTTTTTTCTCATTTAATTACTGGGCTCCGCTGCTCATAAACATAGCATTAATATTGTATGAGGACAATGATTAAAATGATACCCAATATAGCTGTGGAAAGACTAAAGCCTTCCTAACATCCACTTCCCTCTGTCACACTGATGTAAGCATATTTCAGCACATTATTTATTTATTTTCTTTTTCTTTTTCTCTCTCTCTGATTTTTCCCAGCGTCTTCAATGTGTCTTCGGTTTCTAAGGTTAGGATGTCTGAGTTCTTTTCTTTCCAAAGCTTTCCAAAAACATTTCTGGCTTAAAACTTACTGCAAAAAGACTGTAAAGGAATACACTTACAAAGTCATATCGTATCATTTTTGAAGGTGACTCGAGTTGTATGGAACGGAATCAAAAATTGTTTGTCATAAAATGAACATTTCTGTGCATGAAAGTGCTATTTAGAAAAAGAAAAAGAAAAGTGGAAAAAAAAAAAACAACAGCATTCTTACTTACTGCCTTGTTATTTACATCTGCCACCAGTAGCCTCTGCATAAATACGTAGGTGTTTTGTATATCTATTTCCATAAATACTGTTTCCACGGAGACTACTCTACATCCAAAACGTCCATAAATGTAAGATATCTAGAGATAAAGTACAGGATAATAGACAGATGAAGCAAAGAATGCAGACAGGACTCTCTAGTATGCTTCAATCCCCTGAGTAGATCAGCCTGAACTCAAGAGGTTCAACGTCTCGGCTTTTTGTCTCTCTCCAGCTCCCATCATTTCGTCCAACCCCTGTCAGTCTTGAGCCCGAACTCTGGGGTCTGTCAGGAAAAACCCGGGCTATCAGAGCCGACCCGCAGACCCAGACGTCTGAGCATTTTTAACAAGTCTTCGTGTCATATTCCATCTGCATTCATGCATCTCTGCTCAAAGAAATGTCACAAGTCCAGCGATGAATCAATCTTCCAGAAGATGACAGGGTAACGCTGAGATGTCAACTTATGAGGTTATTTAAGGAAAGAAAGAAAAAAAAGAGTGTGTGATAATCAGTCCTAGTTCTTACTCACTCTTTTTTTTTTGCTCCCTCCAAGTTCATATATATTAATAAAGCTGAATATGTTTTCTCACTTATTCAAGCTCATAAAGTAGAATTATTCATGAATTATTGAAATTGGGGAAAGTAGACCATTAATCAGAAGCTCTTAGGCGCCACTTTGGTCTGACGGCAGAACAGCAAATTAGGATGTATGTCCTTTTCATTCCAAGATGGGAGAGAGACAGTGCAAGCCTTAACACCTTTTAATACACAATCATTTACACTCGACTCGAGTCAAGGACATGTGAAAGTGTAGTTTTACCCAAGTTTACTTAACTTCATTTCAAGGCCAGTGAACTTTCACTTCCTCTGTAAAGCCATGCGACAGCGACAATCAATATTTTCCCTTTATTCCAACACAACCCTTTTAAAGCAGTCTTAAATTCACAGGGATTTTCCTCACCAAGAAACATCTTTCTTGCTGCAGGTATTTTACATTTATATATAATGCAATGATATTTATTGATTAATTTAATCAAAAAGAAAAATTCAATTCCAAATATATTTGTTTTAACAATGGACACTGTTGCGAAAAGCAATTTCAAGGTAATGGAGGATATATATTAGAATATTTAAAAAAAAAAATCAATTTATTTATTTATTTGTTTGTTTGATTATTCTGTTGTTTATACATTTTGCATTTAATTTTATTATAATTATTATTATTTATTTTATTATATACTATATATATATAATTTTATTTATTTATTTATTTATTTTTCTTTTCTTTTTCTATAGATAGTACAATTATCTACTCTCTTTCTAATGATAGATCAAGAAAAGGTGTGGTCAGGAAAAGCTGACAAATTGCTCATAGCATAGCCTGTAAACCTACAGGTTGCATGTACATGTGTAGGTACAAGTGACATCTACTTAAAAACATATATATTGCATTGATCTTTAGTTACGATTTGGATTAACAGGCAAAAAGCACCACAACTGAAGAATACAGACACTTTGACACGTGAATTCATGGACGTTTCTCATTGACATACATTATGGAAGGAGAGTGTTTCAATTTTTGAGCAGAAGAACCAGGACGATATCTATTCTCATGGCCCGGGTCAGGCCCTTGGTCACTCACATTGAAAAGTCATTATCATACGAGCCTCACCATGTCAGCCAAATTATATCGTTTAGAGAGAGAGAATGACAGAGATAGATATGTCTTTGCGAAGGATCATCCCGAGAGCTGAAATTGGGTTCGACAGCGTAGTCGATGTCAAGATCATTTTAGCACCTCTAAACTACCCTGTCATACACGCGGCTCTGTTTGGAAACCAAACGACTGTATAAAGCGATGGATTAAAACACACACACAAACAAACACGCAAAAAAAAAGCCTCAAGAATAAATTTGAACTTGATCTGGCTTCATGTACGGACAGCTGGAGTGAGGCACTTAAGAACACAGGTCATCAGTAAGAAAAGACTGCTTGAGGTGCAGCCTGAGGTGTGCTGCCAAAAGATGGATGAAATCAGAAAAAAAATTTTAACCAAGATCTGACATGGACAAAATTCTCAACTCTTCTTGTTTTAATGGCTTGTTTCTGAAAGACTTGTGTTCTTCTAAGATTCAGGTTCCAGTGTAGCAAAAAGAAAAATATGACAAGTGAAGATTTGACACGAACCTAAATTCAAACTCAGACCTACTGTAGGATTCATTTTTGGTCCTCAAACCATCAGTGCACACTGTCACTGTTTAGAGGCCATACTTCATACTACATCTACTTCATGCGAAGCAGTTGAGGCAAGTTAACCGTATTTCCGAATGCATGCCTGTCTGTTGTTCAGATGCGGTGAGGGCTCTGAGCTCCAGGAAAGAAGGAAAAGGAGGAGGAGGAGGAGGAGGAGGAGGAGGAGGAGAGCTACAGAGGCTGCAGAGAAAGCAAACAGAAAGGCTCAAGAACTGATTTAAATGTCATGTGAAAAGCAGCTGCTAAGGGCTGGAGCAAGAGAGGGTCTGACACAGGAACAAAGCAAGATGGAAATTGCCGTTTGGGGGCTCCACCAGTGGTGTTGGTGGTGTAGAAAAGGCTGAGGCACAGGCACATAAATCAACACACACATACTCTTTCTCATATACACACACAAATACACAAACCCCTGCCAATGCTTTACTAGGAAAGAGCGCTCTTTCCCAACCCACAGGCTTTATATCTCAGCCAATCTGTTCATTCTGCCTCACTGTACCCACATACTGCTTCATGAAGAGCATGGATAGCAGTGCCAGAAGAGTTTCTTGAAGAGGAGGCTAGTTATATGCTGTCTTGAAAAGCTCTAAAAGATAGCACCATCTACAAAGCAAACGTGTGCCTCAGAAAGCTCCAAAGATCCTAATTATATCTATGGAGCCAATCCTAAATAAATGTCAGAGTTCCGTTCTCTAAAGTTGTTTTTTTCATTTTATATATATACATATATATATATATATATATATATATATATATATATATATATATATATATATATATATATATATATATATATATATATATATATATATGCATATATACCGTATTCAGAGAATCTCTTGAGATGTCATTCCTTGATAATCTCCCTAGGCTAAGACTATCTGACTTTTACCACAGTGATTGAAGCTTTGATTTCAGTTTCCAAGTGCCAATATTTTAAAAGAAAAAGCTTAAAAAGTGTTTGATTATTATTTAAACTGGGATTTGGAATGTTTTACAAGCTCTCAAAGAGTCTATACTAAGAAGATGATGCCTTTCAAACTCATGCACTCATTATTTTGCCATCAAGGAAACACTCAGCCGCATGGTTCCAAGACTAAAGTGCCAACTAGGGACTATAGGATTTGCACCTATTGACATCAGTGGATGGTATCAATAGTTTTTAAGAGTTTACAGAAGGCTTTGCATGTATTCAGTACATGAATGACTTGTTAGAGTTTGGTAAACTGTCAGACATGCTAGTCAGTATTGGTATTCGGTATTCTAACAGCATCAAGGACAGGTATGGGTGCTGCATTAGCCCTTGGCTTGAAAGAACTGTAAAAAGTCACGTCTGTTCAGCTACACAGATAGCTGCCCAAGTAGGAATGGCTTCAAACTAAGTGTTTCCAGGTATGACTTGCTTTCTCTTTAAGTTTATGCCATTTGGTATCACAGTATCCATGGAGGAACTGACTATGAAACAGGCAATAGTAGTGCTAGCACAGTAGGTACCAATGGTACTTCATTCCACAGCTTTGTTGTGGTGAAGCGGCTTGTGTACTTTGAAGAATCTCACAGTTATATCATCAGGAAATTAATGGTCTGAGTAACACAAAACCTTGATTTGTGATCAGATCTGATGGGATCTGGGATGGGACACCGAGTGATCCTAAAGATCCTCATGAGAGGTATGAAAAAGACAAAGTATGTTATTATTTCAAACAACTGGGACACCATACAGATGACATCTTTCACCGTTCACCTGTTATTGTGCCAACAAGCAAAACTCCATCAGCAAGATTCCAAGGCTAAAGAGATCACTGGGGATTATAGGATTAACAACTTTACATCAGTGGAGCTGCAATAGATGGTGTCAACAGTTTTTGAGAGTTTACAGAAAACTTAGCATGGTCTCGGCACATGAATACCTTCTAAGGTTAAAGGATTTCAGCAAACGGTCAGACATTATGTTTATCAAGTATTCTGACTGCATCAGGGTTTGGTATGGTGGCAACTTCTGGCCTCAAAAAATTGCAGTCCACTCAGTTAAATGAGGAGATGCCTTCGAAGGAACCAGACGAATCTCAAGATTTTTAGCTATTACTTGTTTTTTCATTCACTGTATGGCAAAGAGTATCAAAGTGTCCATGGGCAAACAGACCATAGAACAGTTTTTACCCCTCAGCAAGAAGCCTGTTGGTAATATTAGAACATCACTGTAGTTACTAAAGGGACTTTATACCAAAATCTTGTTGCAGTGACAGGGCTTGTGTACACTGACAAACTTTGAGGCTATCCTTTGTGCCCTCTCATGATTGGATGTGTAAAGAGATCTGAAGGATGATTTCAGCAAAGTTTTATCCCAATGATCTCCATAAAAGATTACAAAACAATTAAATGTTTCCTGCTAAGATTAGGGCTGGGTCTGGAAGTAGTGTCTGCAAGCAAGTGATTGGGAACTGGGTCACCACATAACAGACAGGCAAAGCCCAAAATGTCAATGTTACACCAGTTTGTGGGATCACCAGCTGTGGGCCCATTACTTGAGCAAGGTCCAGTGGCAAGCACCTGGTCATGGGGCCACCCACAGAACATGCTCAACCTTCACCCAACCTGTCAAAATGAAACCAAATTGTGGGCACACCACCTTCAAAATCAAGGGTGGAGGTCAGATGACTTGATCTCTTAATGAAACCATTGTTGTTGTTCTTTTGGCTGCTTCCTGTTCAGGGTCGCCATAGCAGATCATTTGGTCCACATATTTTGAATTGGCAAAGGAGTTATGCCGGATGCTCTTCCAGACACAACCCTCCCATTTTATTTGGGCTGGGGACCAGCACTAAGAGTTAACACTTCAGTGGCTGGGTTAGCTCCCTGCCCGGGAATCAACCCCGGGTGGCGGCAATGAGAGAATCTCTTAATGAAAATCTACGCCTTACAATACAAGATTCTTCAAGAAAGTCCAGAATGCTGTCAGTAATGCAGAGATATTCTGCCTCTCAAGACTAATACTATAAAATCTCAATGGTCAACTAAAGGAGTTTTCAAGTCCTGCAGATATTCTGTACCTGAGGTTCAGCCTTCATCATTTATATTATACACCCATCCTGAAAGCTGTTATTGAGGCAAGCCCTGCTCATCAGGATCCCAACTTGGAATCTTGAGCAGACACAGAAGCTGCTAATGGATTCACATCTGACCGGTGGTGCATAAAGTAAATGCATTAGAGTGTTTATCGTTGTTGAAGAGATTAAGCCATGACACATGGACTCCCCACCGTGTCAGGGTGGCCTCTGAGCAAAAGCTCATTAAACTTTATCCATTGTAATTTCTCCAGTTGCACCAAGCTCATTTACTTAATGTATGAGGGCCATTAGTTACCTCCAACACAACATGATGAACCAAACAACGATATAGAAAAGTTCATTAAGATGACATTTCAAGGGAATCATTAGAGGGCATAAGTTAAGGATCCATAACACATTTGATGAAGTTAAATGAGGCTGTACTTTGTGCCAAAAAAAGACTTTATTTAGAGGTTAAAGGGGAATTACAGAGGGCAAACAAAGTGAATCAAACTGCTATTAAAAAGCTAAACTTTGCTGATCTCTTGTCACAGGTCATAGCCTGATTAAGAATTCCTGCAAAATTGTATTATTATTATTATTATGATGATTTTCTTTTTTTAAATGAGCACTAATCCCTGGAGTAAATAAAGAACCTCTGAACACTAGGTTATATAAAAATGGTGAGGTACTAATAAGCAGGGCAAACATTTTACAACTCACAGGAGTAATCAATTAATTGTGCAAAAGTGCTCCATAATTACTGATCAAAGTAGATGATAAAGCACACACCTGCATCTCTGATGAACTTTAATACAACACCTACATGCCTCCTGATCGCGCCTGTTCATCAGTTAATTTGGGACTTAATGAGTTAGTGAGACAGTCGACTTGCCATGCTCTCTCTCAGAGGAGAGCAGATTAATGTGAAACAGGTGTATAAAAGCAAAGCTAGGTGATCATCAGCTTATTGTTTAATATTTTTGGGCTGAGCTTTACTTTTTCTGTGGTTTCTTTTTAAATTTCTATCATAATGACCAAAAAAAGATGCAGTAATTAGGAGTTACTATAGCCTCATGAGGCTTGTAAGTCTCCATAAAGAGAGAAATAAACAAGAAAATAAATAAATAATACCCGCCTATTCAAATGACCCTGTCACCGTTTTCCTCCCCTTGAATGAACCAGTTTTAACCTTGTGTGACGAGGAGTCTAATACTTGTTTGAGAAACACTATGGATAATTAGTGTCAGCAGCATGGGCTGCCATGGAGGAGTGTCATTAATTTGGAGCAGAGAACAGAAGTGCCAGCGCTGCAGAATCACTGAGAATGGCTTTCAGTTTGATGCATACGCTCTATCCCAAATGGTGCACTTGGAGTTGTCTACGCAGCGTGTCCCATTTCTAACTCTGGAGTGTAAAAGGGTACTCACAAATGATTTCTATGTGGCTTTATTTCAGCATTTGGTAACACCCACATTGACGGTAAAGCAGAAAAAAA
Organism: Hemibagrus guttatus; assembly: GCA_033459395.1. Taxonomy (NCBI): domain Eukaryota; kingdom Metazoa; phylum Chordata; class Actinopteri; order Siluriformes; family Bagridae; genus Hemibagrus; species Hemibagrus guttatus. The sequence continues at coordinate 15,898,152 of JAUCMX010000023.1, read as the reverse complement.
GGGGTCATTTTCAAGTTATTTTAATTCATTTTATGCTAACACCAATCTCAGTGAATGTAACATATGTAACAGTATCAAAGCCAGTGATACAGAAGTAGACAGAAATTGGTGTTATTTAGCTTGTCACTTGTTAATTTAATTTAAGCAAAGGCACACTATATGCTCTTACCTTTTCAATGTCAGGCTCATTTTGTTCAATCACACATTGGGTGGATTAATTCATTCCAAAGACATGTTTCTTAGTTATACAACAATCAGCATTAACATTAAACTGACAGGTGACGTGAATAACATTATCCCGTTACGGTGGCACCTGTAAAAGGCTGGGATAAATTACACAGCAAGGGAACAGTTAGTGCTCAAAGCTGATGTGTTGAAAGTAGGAAAACGGACAAGAATAAGGATCTGAGCAACTTTGACAAGGGCTGAATTGTGATGGCTGGATGACTGGGTCTCCAAAATAGCAGGTCTTGAGGGGGGTTCAAAGGAAGCAGTGGTTAGAACCTACCAAAAGTGCTCAAGCAAGAACAACCAGTGGATGGCTGGGTACATGTGCATCACTTACCTATGGCACGAGGATGCATTATGGGATTAAGGCAAGTCGGTAGAGGCAGTGTGATGCCTTGGAAACCTTGGCTCCTGGCATTTATGTGGATGTTACTCTGACACCAAAACATTATCACAGACCAAGTATAGCCCTTCAAGGGTCCAAGGACAGACCAAGTGCACCCCTGCCTCATTTTGCAGGATAATGCGTCCAACCACACTGCAAAAATTATCCAAGAATGGATTGAGGAACATGACAAAGAGTTCTAGATGATGACTTGGCCTTCAAATTCCCCAGATCTCAGCTGAGCCCCTGCAGGATCTGTCTGATCTATAGAAGCCCCAACTCACAACTTACAGGATCTGCTGCTAACATCTTGGTGCCAGATCCCACAGTATACCTCCAGAGGTTTTGCAAAGTCCATGCCATGATGGGACAGAGCTGTTTTGGTGGCATCATTGCCAACTCACTGTTGGTTCAGTCTGAATAGTGGATTGCCATAATGCACAGGAAACCATAATATTTAAGAAAAACTCTGGAAGATATGAAATCTTGCCATTATTTGCCAGAACTACAAAATAAATTATACATAATCGTTCATGCCATTCCTTGTAAAACCTTCTTTTTAAAAAATAAAAAAAAAAAGTCTCAACAATATTCCTTTTAGACTCTGATTGACTCAAATTTGATTTAAAAGTTTTTTACAATACCCTTAGCTAATTTATGATGATTAATAGCCTAATTATATACGTCCAACCTAATGAATTGTGGCTTGTATAAATAATCAAAGACTACGGCAGTTGCCCAGGGCCACTGGAAAGTTTCCCAAAATCCAGCGCTTTAAAATTAGTCAAAGGTTGACATAAATAGTTGTTGAAAAATATCAATTCAAAACCATGAACTTGAAAAGTTTTAGGAATTTGAACGAGTAAAATAAAGTTGAAAGAATGGATAAGCCTTTCCTCAATCCTAGATTTAAGCCTGAATATGTATTTATTGAATATATATCTGGTACATATGAGCACACTTACTGGCAAACATTACGGATAATTTTTTTTAAAAAGACAAAATATCACAATTCATTTTTGCCAGTAGATATCACCTAAAGTAAATTTGTAATTGGATTTTTTTTTTTTTTGCCTAATTAAACCCACAAAAAATTTCATCATTGGCTGTTGTTAGAGTTTCTTTCTTTTCTTTTTCTATTTTTTTTTTATTTCACTCTAAAAGACTCTCCCACGAGAAACCATTTCGGTATAAAATGAATATAAATCAAACAACTTTCAACATTTTTACATATTTCATTCCTAACATTTCATGAATGTAGGCTGTCTTGAGCTTTTTTGTTCTCATTTTTGAGAAATTACTAATGCTTTTCCATTAGTGTAATTTCTGATGTTATTAATAGAAATTCGATGTCTCATTAATATGTAAACATACATTGGAAAACAAAGAAAAAATCATTTTCATGGGTTTATGACACTAAGGGATCGTGAAGTGGGCGGAGCTTAAATACTACTTTAAAGCTACTAAGTGAAATAAATTCTGTTGGGTTTTGATATTATTCCTATTACTACAATTAAGACACATTATACACACAGTTTATGTCACAATCTGAAAAATAATCCTGTAGTGTCTTCCCATGATAGATTACAGATGTGTCTCTAAATCCCAGCATTACATTAGACAAAACTCTCACATCTTCTATACACTCTACAAAGCATTTATGCTGTAAAACTCCATAAGAACTCCACGCTTTTATCTCCAAGACACTGTACCAAGTTCTTTGTCTGTCCTCTTGACTTCTGAAAGTTATTCGGAGATCATCCACTGATCTGTGTGATAGATAGAGCCGGGGGACTGATTAATTTCGTTCAGCTGCTATGCTGAGGGATGAGGATGCATAACCGCCTGCCGTGTGTGTGTTTCCTTTTCTGGTGGATCGGGTTAGCATCAACAAGCGCTAAAACATCATTAAACATCTCCTGTCATCCTCCATCTGTTAAGCATTTATCCAGCCAGGGAGAGCGAGGAGAGCTTTTTTGGAAATATATTGCTACAGTGAAAAAAAAAAAAAGAATATAAATATGCCTTTTCCTCCTTGCTTAGCAACACGGCCATAAAAAAAATCATATAAAACCCCAGCTTTCAGAATACACACCGCTAGAACTGCCAGGAAGGCAGAATAATATCCTTATAGATCTGTATCATGATTGTGGCTTGTTCATAACAAACCTCTCGGCTACAGCACTGGGGCTGCTGACAACAGGCCTATTCCCTACAGACGCTTTAAAATTCAATTTTCTTTATCTTGTTTGCTTCAACGTTATTGTTTTGCATTAGGATCCCCTACACACACACAAACACACACACACACACACACAAGCATAGGTGCCATTCCTCTTGATAACCCATCAGCACTCGCTGAGTATCATCAGGGGAAGAAAAACCCTCTCCGTGTCTCATTATGATTCTCCATCTTTTCTCCTCATTCTACCTCTTTAACTTTACCGTTCATTCCATCTCTCCTCTGCATTTCCTCAACTCTCTCTCTCTTTCTTTCTGTCTCAAGGCGATAAACCAGCAGCTTGTTCCTCATCTGCTCTAGGAGAAGCTGTAAATACGAGAGGTCGACACCGGGTCAAAGGCTCCTCCGTGCACTGATCTTTCATTCTCTTCAGGGATATTTTTCCTTGAGGTCAGCTCCCAGGGTGACCCTGTGCGACAGGGACCTCCGACCTCAGCATCTCGCTGCTCAGCTAAACTTTTTTAATGAGACAGACGCTGACTTGGGGCGCCTGTTTGCCAGCTGAGGCTCTTTATGACAGTTCAGAAAGTTGCCAGGATGTATCTGGCTTTGCGGGATTGTATGTATAGAGTGTGTTCACATGGAAAGAATGGTAACATGTGTAGATGAAATCTTCACAAGCATCCATGGCTTAAAGCATAATAATAATAGTTAAAAAAACAAACAAACATGCAAATACACTCTGTTTTACAGTCTGACAGCAATAAATAAATAAATAAATAAATAAATAAATATAAATAAATGTATATTATTATTATTATTATTATTATTATTATTATTATTATTATTATTATTATAAACCAGTACTCCATAAACATTTTGTATTTCCATTTACTTTTTATTTTTCTAATTTGTAATAATAATTTTATTAATAACTGGCACTTCTTATAAGATTTTACTCTGCAGAATTCCCCAAATCCACATCCACCTATATCTATCATTTACGCCTTTCCTTTGTTTCCAAAACTAAGCTTCTCTTTCTCTCTGGTTACTGCCATGTCTCCTCCTGTCTCTCTGTAATACATTATTCGTTGCTGCATAACCATCTGCTCTGGTGTTCTCTCTCCACAGAAACATGGCTGCCCCCAAAAAAAAAAAAAAAAAAAATTCATTATAATTTGCTACGAATCCGGGTTTCACTCCGGGGGCCTTCTCTCGCAACCCTGCTCTCTTGCACCAGCATTTATTAAAGCTGTGTATCAGGCAGAACGCTTGCTAAAGATAAATTGAAACAGTATTCATTAAGAAGTTACTGACCCAGTGTCGGAGGTGGCGTCATTTATAAATGAGCAAAGGCTAAATATGTTCATGTTGCTTTCATTTCTGCGGGGCACGGGCGGTCATCATTACACCGCCCGGGTGGCTGATGTGATATTAAAACTGTTCTTTCTGTGTTATACACACAGTATAACCCTTGATGCACTCTCCCAAATGATGTCATACATTTATTTCTACTTTTCTCTTTCAGTTCAATAAAAAAATGAAAAAAAGAAACCTACACTTTTTTTTTCAGTTTCTTTTCTGCCTCTCTATAACATGCTTGTGAGACAGCTAGTACTGTATGAGTCTCGTACCTTGACACAGGTGTCTTCCTTTTTTCCAACCACATCAACCCCACACACACACATGGTGTTACAAGATCCTTTCAAAAACCCTCTTCAACACCTGGCAGGGAAAAGAGCCATCGAGAGCAGAAGCAGCTCTCCGGGTGTGTTCCTCCAAAACAAATGTGACAGGTCCCGCCATGTTGTTGTCACATTAATCATTCCCATAATCTTGTTTGCCATATATATATTTTTTTAAATCAACATTATTAGTAAGCCAGTGGGGTTTTGGTGGCATTGCAAAGACATTAACAATGCACAGACACACCGTAAACTGTCACACCTAAACCATGGCATGTACTATTAGAGATTTTATCTGCCTTGAGTTTGGATATGTAAATGCGCAGTCTCGGAGACACACGTATCAGCAGAGCACACAAACACTCCAGGAGAGAAGAAATCTGAGTGAACCGAGCGAGTCGGGAGCAGACAGGGTGACATTTCAGATCTGAGTTTAAAGGCCTGGGCAGATTGCGATCAGCGTAACGTAAAGGATGCAACAGCCAGACATGAAAGAATGAGATGCTCACGGCTAATGTACTGCACTCAAACCTGTGTATGAAAGGGCAGAGGTCGGGGGTGTGGGAAAGGAGTAATGAAGTGCTCGGATTAGAGCTGTCAAAGTTTAGGCGTTAAGTAAGAAATAAATCGCCTGGTGGTGCTAGAACATCACACGATGAAGTGTTTTATTTCTCTTGTACCTCTTTTTTTATTTGAATATGGAGGACATGTTCTATAGTTACATTACAGCAGCTATAAACATTCATTCCATCACCAATCACGCTTTGTCACGTTACCGAAAAAAACACAATCTGCTCTGTCCTGAAGACTTTCCCATGACGCAAAACTGGTGGTTGATTAAGCATGATAAAGGCTTTGACCGAAATGCTAAATTCCTTCCATAAAGATTTTTTTTAGAGCCGGGGTGTGTAAACTTTTGAGTTAAAGTGCTCTGGGTAAAACAAACTCAACAATAACTCACAAAACACAAACTCACAAACTCAAAAAACATTAATCATCCAGAGAACAACACGTAGCATTACGTATCCGTATTACGCGCGTGTGAACGTTTGAACTGGTTCAGTTGTGTGAATTCAGTTTTTATTCGTCTTATGGACTCTACTGTATGTAAGCATGTGTTATGTTTACGTATTCAGAGCAGCACTAAAAAAAACAAAATGCAATTTTTATGAACGCTTTGAATTTAAAAAAATAAAAATAAATAAATATATATATATATATATATATATATATATATATATATATATATATATATGTATATATAATTATTGCGATTTTATATATTCCGCAAGCTAGATGTAAACTTATGACCTCAAAAGTACATGACTTAACTTGGATATTTCATATATATATATACTTTTGTTCCCAGCTCTGCAGGTAATCGTACACTGCTGCAATCCTTGGGGAGTTTATTCATGCATGCAAATCATATTCTGGCAAAGATTTCAAGCACACACTGTGGAACAGATATATAGTAACCTGAACAGCTTCAATGAATCAGTGTGTTGGCTTCGATTCTACAAGTGTCTGGACCTGCACTTAAAAAAGTTAAATAATATTCTATATATTCCCTCAGCTGGGTACTGTCTAGCACATCGCTCCCATAGGTGCTCATTTGGTTTGAGATCTGGTTGTGAGTGTCCAGGCAGACGACTGGCATCAATTTCATCCTCATCAAACCCTTCAGTGATCCGTCGTGCCCTGCTGTAGTGGGCCGGAGTCACCCTGGAAGAGACCACGCCCACAGTGAAGATGTTCTGCTGAGACTGGAGACTTCATCTAACAGAAAACTATCTAAAAATGACACATATTTTTAATCAGTTTCTGTAGCGTGTCCATCACATACATCCCTGTGTAAGCTATAGATGATGCTAAAGAATGAGCGGATTAATACCAAGCTGTGATTCTGGGGGTTGATGAAGCCTGAGGACTGTGTGTCTGATGCCAAAGGTTTAAAAGCAAAACAAATGAGTATGAAGTGTATCCATGTGACCATCAGGTACAAACAAAGTGTACCTGCTAAATTATTGAATATCACTTCTGTTCATTTTGCCTTACATCGAAATCCATTAGTGATGATTTCTCTGAGGAGAAGACTCCAGAGACAATTTGAACGTCACACTTCATATCATTCTCACGAAAACAAAATGAATAAATAAATAAATAAACTACACTCCGAGTCCATAACGCATTATTTATGACATAATCAAATTTGGAAAGTGCAGGTCAGCATGCTAGATATTGGTGAGGAGAGCCTGCTATCTTACTTTCCGTCATACACACACACACACACACACACCATGTCCAAACCCAATAAAAACAGACGATGTTTAAATCCACAGGCAAAGTAGCCATCAATCTTGATGTTCTCCAACAACCACAAATTATTTGTATTGTCTCAGCCCATTAGTCTCCCTCCCTCTCTTTCTGTCTGTGGCTAGACCACCCCCAATCCCCACCCCACACACACACACACACACACAAAACAGCGTCTCATTAGCTCTAATCAATACCAACAGACCAAAAACAGCTCTCATAAAGCTCACACCACACCCACACCCACATCCCTCCATCTCTCTCCATCTCCCACTCTTTCCCTTCCACAAGCACACACACACACACACTCACAAATCTGTCCATCCTCATTTTCTCTGCTTCTCTAGAAGTTAAAATCAGTTTTGCTCGCTTCTTTTGCCAGACACAGTAAGTGTGAGTCATGCTCTTTTGCTCCATGTAGCAGGCAGCCTTCCACAAAAGCCCACTCCACACAAGTGCTACACAAATTGAGAGGGACCAAAGCACTGACCATGAAACATAAGACTGCTTGTGGAAAAGTAGGAGCTTGCTAGTTAAGCTTTTGTGCCATTGAGTGCAAGGTTCAAATTCTAGAAGCATCAAGAGAGCCAAAGATCGAACCTTGAGAGGTGAAGTAAAGCCTGGGGGATGTCCCTGTAGGAGAGAAATAATCAATGACATTGTGATGTGATGCTATTGTTCCCATACTTGAGGGGTTTTTTTTTCTTCTTAAATAACAGAACATTATTGAACATTTGAAATGAATAAAACCAAAAATGCAGCTGAGAAATAAACACAAATATACAATGGGGAAAAAAATCACTTTAAAGAATAATTCTTATACAACCTTGAATTCTTTAGCTCACACTCACACATGCTAATTTCAGCGAACAAACTGTTCTGTTGTTTTGTTTTTGTCTTTTTTCTCACCTCGTACACTAAATGAGACAGAAGATGGAATGGACAAATAACCCATTCCCTTCGGATCTTCCTGCCATATCTGCTTGCGCTGCAAGAAATTTGCATTAATTGCTTTGTCTGAAAAGTTCAAAGCCGAGTGAAGAAATAATTTATAGCGAGATACAGGACAATATCAGCATCTTCGGGTTCATTTAGCAACGAGCTCTGGGAACTAGAGGATTCGGTACAGCGCTAATCTAAGAAAAAGATTTTGGAAAGTAATTCATCTATTAACTACTGCACTGGTTAATCATTTTATTAAAGTGTATATCATGAGGAAGATATGAAAGCTCGGATGTGCGGCCTTCCGGTAATCCAAAATGTGTGCCTTTTTGTCGTCTTTTTGCTATCACTGTACCGGAATTTTATATATTTATTCATCTGAGAGATTATTTTAACCAAATGTGTTGTAATACATGCATAATCATGCACAATATTTAATTTAATGGAAGATAAACAGCTTTAATATTCATGAAGTACAAAATTTGATGTACAAAAAATGGTTCAATAATTACAAAAAATTATAAATATTTAAAAAAAAAAAAAAAAACATAAGGGAATTTGAGTAAACTAGAGAAAATAATTTTTAAAAAAAAATAAATAAATAAAAACATATACTGAGATAATTAGAATTATTTTTGTTGGTTTGTTTATTATTTTTTAGAAATAGCATGTAATAAATTAATATTACATGTTAATTAGGCTATGGTTAGGGATTAAGACAAATGAGATAAAATGAGATACAGCGTATGAGATAAACAATTTACCTCATAAACATTTACTTGAGTTTATCAAGTCATAATTGCGAGACATAAGTCACCATTTTTATTTAGTAAGTCATAATTATGAGACAAAGCAGAGAGTATGTTAATTAGGTTTTAGCTTATGCTTGACTTATCTGATAATTCATTCATTCATTCATTGTCTACCGCTTATCCGATCTATTCTTGGGTCACGGGGAGCCTGTGCCTATCTCAGGCGTCATTGGGCATCAAGGCAGGATACACCCTGGACGGAGTACCAACGCATCACAGGGCACACACACACTCTCATTGACTCACGCAATCACACACACTACGGGCATCAAAATTTATAGGTAAAATTTTAGTGAACTTAGTATCTCAAAATCTTGATATAATATTTTATAATTATGACTTACTATCTTGAAATGTTGACTTAATATCTCATAGTTATGAATTACGCTATCAATAGTATCAATTATGTTTTAGATCATACTCAAAACTGGACTCAAAACATCTCAAAAATATGACTTGGAATCTCGAAATGATGAGATAGTATCTCAAATATATGATTTAGTTTCCCAAAATGATGAGATAGTATCTCAAATATATGATTTAGTTTCCCAAAATTATGAGATAGTATCTCAAATATATGATTTAGTTTCCCAAAATTATGAGATAGTATCTCAAATATATGATTTAGTTTCCCAAAATTATGAGATAGTATCTTAAATTGTGACTCATCTCAGACTTAGCTAATACTCAAAACTTGACTAATCTCAAAAATATGATGAAGTCTAAAAAATATGATTGAGTATCTGAAAATTATGAGATAGTATCTCAAAATGTGGCTTAGTGTCTCAGAATTATGGGAATACATGACTTGGAATCTCAGAATTATAGGATAGTATGTCAAATATATGATTTAGTAACTCAAGATTATGAGAATATATAATTTAGAATATCTGAATTATGAGATAGTATCTCAAATATATGATTTAGTATCTCGAAATTATGAGAATATGACTTGGAATCTCAGAATTATGAGATAGTGTCTCAAACACATTACGGGATCTCAGTTATGACTGACTAATAATCTCATAATTAAGACTTGATATCTTCATCATCTTAAAATCATAATTATGAGACAATTTGTTTAACAGGATTTATTTCATAAGTGTCGGAAATGGGCTTTAATACAAGGCCAGAGGTTACGCCTCTAAAATTATCCTGTTTCATAGAATATTTGTGAATGAATAACTCTGGACAGTCAGCCTCAATATCCCAACACCAAGCTCTCTAGAAAACGTGATGGTGCATTTGCTTCAACCACAGAGCTGAACAGGCTTCATGTAAATGAGCTGTTGCAGTCTGAGATGCAATACTGCAGAGCTCACGTTTTTAAGCTTTGTGGAAGTAAGACACTCTTAAAATGAGTGTCTGGAATTTTCCACCTGAGGGTGACCGAGATCTCACTCAATCCACTGAAGACAATTTTGCATTGATGCTGATGGATGAAGAGGCCAAGTACCTGATAAACTGGGAGCACTTGAAACATTAATATCTCTCTCACACATACACACACACACGTTTCTCTTCCACTGACACTACACTACATCCAAATTTAACTCTAATCTTAAAATTAGTAATTAAAATGAAGTCTTTTGGCTGTAAACATTAATTTTGTGGGGACAAGTCAAATGTCCCCATGAGGTCAAAACCAGGAGATATTCCTATCCTTGAGGGAACATTTGGTCCTTTCATAAAAACTTGCTCACACATATGCAGACACACACCCTGAAATGTCTCTGTAGTAGTTTATAGTCTGATCAAGGGCTGATCAAGGAGAGAGAGAGCGAGAGAGAGAGAGAGAAAGAGAGAATCATCACTCCACAACACACTTATACAAATCCGTCCAGTCCCCAAACTCAGCCAGCTTAGCTGTCTTCAATTAACATCAATTAGCCTGTGGTACTTGCATTTGTGTGGTGCATAATGAGTGTGAGTGTGTGTGTGTGTGTGTGTGTGTGTGTGTGTGTGTGTGTGTGTGTGTGTGTGTGTGTGTGTGTGTGTGTGTGTGTAGCAGCTGCTGGCTGGTCCATCTCTCTATGCTGTCGCGCATCTGCTACATCCAGGGGGCATAAACTCACTGCAAGTAGTCCATCATCTGTTTTTCTCCCTTACACACACACACACACAGAGCTTGTTGGCTTTTTTTTCTGTAAACTACTTCATGGGACAAAAGAAGTATAAAAGTAGAACGCTATAATATTTATGTATTTATTAATAATTTTCTGCAAAATAAACAGCCTTCGGACAAAAAAAAGCAATATTGTCTTTGCCTCGTATACAATGCTGTTTCTCTACAGATCCTTTCCCTTTAATTTAAAGTTTTCTTTTGGCCTAGAAGCTAACAGTGCCATACTGTAAGGTTGATCAATGTCTAAAGGAATGAAAAATTCTATAAATATTGAAAATAATATAGGGAATAAAAACAGTACAATAACAGATGGAGTGTGTGTATTCGCGGAGAAAACTCAGCTCGAGTTTAAGATCATCACTACAGGTTTAACAAGAAATACATCTAATGAATGCTGAAAAGATTTTATCATCACATTTGCTAGTGTCTATAAAGATATTGTAGAGAAGGTATTGAATTTTTATTGCTTTCAGATTTTTATTCAGGCGACTCGAGTTCTTCTACTCCATGCTCCATGCCATGTCTTCGTGCAGCTAGCTTTGTGTAATCTACAGCTTATAAAGAGTTTCTGTACAATTATGAGAGTTTTTATATATATATATATATATAGTTTATATATATAAATGATGAAATGAAATCATATAAATGTGTGAATGTAACATATAGTATGTATTATTTTTTAATAAGAATTGTATGATACAGTGTCTCCTCTACTATAATGGCAAATACCTTCTCTGTCGAAATACACTACTACAACTCACAGGTGTCCAATTACTTTTGGCCCTATAGTGTATGTAAGCTGGTAAACATTTGTTATTATTATTAATATTATTATTATTATTATTATTATTATTATTATTATTATTATTATTATTATTACACTACTAATAATAGTAAGAGGATGAGTAGGTAGATGAGGAGGATGCGGAGTATGAGGAGGAGGAAGAGCAGGAGGAGTAATAGAAGAAGAAGAACAATTTCTTCAGCTTTATTGCCAAGTACTGTGGGTTTTACATGTACAAGGAATTTGCCTGGGTGTATTGGTGCATAGAGAAAGGGTGGAATAACCATAAAAATCTAAAAGAAAATAAGAAACAATAACAAAATAACAAAAGGAAACTGTATAATAGTGCAGTATAACAGTATAGTAGTAGTAATAGTAGTAGTTGTAGTAGGAGGAGCAGGAGGAGGAAGAAGAGGAAGAGGATGAGTAAAAGTAACAGCAATAGTAGAAGAAAGAGTAAAAGTAGGAGGAGGAATAAAAGTAATAGCAATATGAGGAGGAGGAGGAGGAGGAGGAGGAATAAAAATAAAAGCAGTATGAGGAGGAGGAGGAGGAGGAGGAGGAGGAGGAGGAGGAGGAGGAGGAGGAGGAAAAATAAAAGCAGTATGAGGAGGAGGAGGAGGAGGAGTAAAAGTAAAAGCAGTATGAGGAGGAGGAGGAGGAGGAGGAGGAGGAATAAAAGTAATAGCATTATGAAGAGGAGGAGGAATAAAAATAAAAGCAGTATGAGGAGGAGGAGTAAAAGTAAAAGCAGTATGAGGGGGAGGAGGAGGAAAAGGAAAAGGAGGAGAAGGAGAAGGAGGAGGAGTAAAAGTAGTGGCAGTACGAGAAGTTGGGGAGGAGGCAGAGGAGGAGGAGTAATAGCATTATGAGGAAGAGGAAGAGGAGTAGACAAGATACAGTAGTAGTACAATTGTAGTAGTCATAGTAGCAGTAAAAGTACTATTGGTAGCAAAAGTTGTAACAGGAGAAGGAGGAGGGGGAGGAGGAAGAGGAGGAGAAGGAGAAGGAGAAGGAGGAAGAGTAATAGTAGCAGTAATAGCAGTAACATTAGTAATTGCAGTATAATTCACATTCAGTTCATAAAAATTTACTATAAAATTGTTAATAGTAGTAGTAGTAGTAATAGCAGTAGGAGGAGGAGGAGGAGGAGGAGGAGGAAGAGGAGGAGGAGGAAGAAGAAGAGGAAGAGTAAAAGTAGGAGGAAGAGTAGTAGTAGTAAAAGTAATAGCAATAGTAGGAGTAGGAGGAGGAGAAGGAGGAGGAGAAGGAGAAGGAGGAGGAGGAGTAAAAGTAATAGCAGTGTGAGGAGGAAGAGGAGGAGGAAGAAGAGGAGGATGAGTAAAAGTAACAGCAATAGTAGGAGAAAGAGTAGTAGTAAAAGTAATAACAATAGTAGTAGTAGGAGGAGAAGGAGGAGGAGGAGGAGGAGGAGGAGGAAGAAAAGGA
>JAUCMX010000023.1:15837744-15882744 GCA_033459395.1 Hemibagrus guttatus | reverse complement strand
CTGACCAAACAAAGGAGACGGGAATCATCACAGCAGACACAGATCACAGGTACATAACACACACACACACACACACACAACCACACACACACACACACTAACACACACACACACACACACACACACACTCACACACACACACACAGGTGGGCTTGCAGGCGCTTGTCACAAAGGGAACACACACGTATTCAAACACATACAAAAGGAAGTGCTGCTGAAAAAGAAAGAAAGAGGGGGACAGTGAGTGTGTTTGAGAGAGCAAGAGAGAGAGAGAAAGAGAGAGACAGTGAGTGTGTGTTTGAGAGAGAGACAGTCGAGTGTGTGTTTGAGAGAGAGAGAAAGAGAGAGAGAGAGAGAGAGAGGGGAGAAAGAGACAGAGACCTGAGGTCTTTCTAAGACAAACAATACGCCCCAGATAAAGCACAGGCTTGTTTACACCACGCGACCCTCCTCCCTTCACAAAACTTTTACACCCTGCCATTATTTTGCGCTCAGCCCTTTATTACCATGCACACACAGAGACACAGAGACAGCTGTCTGTGGCATTCGAGTCAAACTAAAAGCCACATGGTGGCACTCACTAGAGGGCAAAGGCACAACTGTTCCACAGACTGCTCACCCAAGTGCTGAAGCTGGCGGATGAAAAAAGAGAAGAGTCATGATATGAGATGATAAACAGAATTTTGGAAGAAATGACAACGGTGTATGTGCATGGAACGGGATCTCATTGAAGGTGTGGTGAAATAATAATAATAATAATAATAATAATAATAATAATAATAATAATTATTATTATTATTATTATTTTTTTTTTTTTTTGACTTGATTGATCCGTGGAAAAGTCTATAACCATTTATACAAAGATCATAAAATAATAAATAATAAAATCTTAATATAGTAAAAAGGTATATAGTATTTTTTCGACATGGGGGCGGAGCCTATTTCTGTAAACTGAAGGCTATAAAAAAAGACAGATTTTTTTTTTACAAGCTTCATCTTTAAAAATCGACTGGCATTGGTGGCTCAGTGGTAGGTTTCTCGCCTATCATGCGGAAGGCCCGGGGTTCCCCCCAAATTCCCCCCGCCACTGGATACAGTACCGGTCCCAAGCCCGGAAAAATGGGAGGGTTGCGTCAGGAAGGGCATCCGGCGTAAAACACTTGCCAAGTTGTTGTGCGGACCAGTTGGTCTGCTGTGGCGACCCCGAACAGGGAACAGCCGAAAGCAACTTCCTTCCTATCTTTAAAAATCGACTCTGTAAATGTTCTATTTCACTAAATACCTCAAAGGGTTTTCTTTGAAATCTTTGAAAAGACAAACTTTTTTTTTTTTTTTTTTTTTTTTTTTTAAAGCAACCTTTAATGGCGAAGCTTGAAGTCTTTAAAAGATTCCTCAGACCTGTAATAATCAAACAAGATTTCAAAGAACACTTTGATATTTAATACTGGAATGTAGACGTGTCGAGGTCGAGGTCCACGCGCCGAATACAAGGCACGAGCCTCGTTTTATCTGATGCCTAATATAATTCAGAAACGTGTTGGTGTTGGCATGATTGACACCAAATCCAAAAACATATCACCTGATGGAGAGATCAATAAATATTTTACTATTTTTATTTTATATTTAATAATAATAATAATAATAATAATAATAATAATAATAATAATAATAATAATAATAATAATAATAATGATAATAATAATAAATAAATAAATAAATAAATAAATAAATAAATAAATAAACAAACAAACAAATAAATAAATATGGTTAAATTAAACTAAAACAATGTTGATGGTTGCTGATGCACAATGAGTGATCTTTGCATGTTCTTAGCAAAGACTTTTTACGTTTTTAGATCTCTTATAACTTTTTAAAGTCATATACAGGATTTTCAACATTTCTAGATTTAGAAAAAAGATTAATATGTACAACAAAAGAAACAACTTTAATCAGTATAATAAATAATTCTAATAACAATGACAAAAAGATTTCCGTTGTCTGTACCGCTTATCCAATCTATTCAGGCTCCCCGTGACAATAAATTTAGCGTTAAACTGCCTTTTTAAAAATTTTTAGTTATTTATTTATTTGTTTGTTTGCTTGTTTGTTTTTCCATCCATCTGTTTGCATTTTTCTGGCCCAGAAACAGGCCCCACCCCCAACACTTACAGTGCTCAGATCTGCTTCTTTTCCCCTTTCACATACTGAAGTTATTTGAGGGAAGAAAAAGGCTTGTAGATATTTTCATTGCAGCTGGGATTCGCCTCTCAGATAATGCACACAGAAGCCTCAAAAATTGACATGCGGCTCCTTTAAGTATGACGTCAGGAAGAGAATCAGCTCCTGTCATTACAGCTTAACATTAAAGGTTTCAAATCTCCACAGAAATCAATATATTTAGAAAATACCCTGATTTTAAAATCTGCATTACGTTTGTATGTATATGAAAAATCAGGACCTTTCCTCAAAAAAATGTATAAATATATATGTGTATACGTGGTGGATAAGATATTTACCGCTACTGTCTACTATTTGGAATAAAATGTAGAATTTTTTATGATATTTGTATCATTTTAGCATCATTCAGACCTAATTTCCAGCACACGTGGATAGAATCTAAAGGTGACAATGTGTTCCTGTAAGAGAACAGAATGGAGTCTGCTGTAATAAAACCAAGAACACTAGTGTGGAGGTCAGACTGTCTCTCCACACACACACACACACACACACACACACACACACACACACACACACAGACCATCAGCCTGGCACTCAAGCATGGCTCACTTCACCTTCCTATGCCACAATGTGTTGTGTCATGTTCACTGAATTACCCACCTGTCTCTCCACACACACACACACACACACACACACACACACACACACACACACACACACAGTGGCACAGAAAATTGCACATCCTCTATAATGCATGTCAGGCATTATCAGCTGTGATTTTGGTCACAATTATCGAATGCGCACTCACACACGTGTAGAAGCCCATTAACCTCGAATGCTGCACATGCACATGCAGGTGTCTAATGCAGCACACTTCGTTAGGCACTTGTGAGCGGTAATGCACCACGTTTTATCCATGTGCGTGAAGGAGCTTCTCTCACGGTGCAATTACTCCGTCCTAGGCGGTGAGTGTAGACGCTTTGTGGATGACTAGCGATAACAGATGTAAAGGAATAAAGCTTGAATACAAAGCAGCACACACTAGCTAAAGTCCGGAGGCCTGTACTAAGAACTTTCTCTAGTGACACAAAAGGCAATGTTTCTAATTTACTTCATTTATGCCAGTAAGGACGATCATTAAGGAATAAAACATGAAGACTGGCGCCGTTATAGGAAAATAATCCGCCTTTTTTTTCTTTTACAAAGCACTGACACTGGAGACTCCTTCCAGAAATATTAAACAAACTCCTTCTCAAAGAAAACTCCACCATATCATCAATCACACATATTTTTTAAAGAAAGAAAATTCCTGCACATGACGTTGTGAACAAATTCTATTCTATTTGAATGTTTTTTTACGGTTTTAAAAGCAGCTTTAAACAGGATTAAAGATATAGATTTAGACAGTGCGCTAATGAGCAACAGCCAGAGATGATAGCAGTAATTGAAGCAGAAGGAAAACCCATCCTCTTCAGGGTGAGAATATTTGAATAGATTTTTCAATTGATTTTGATTTTGTGATCAACCGAATAAAATGTCTACATTCAGCAATGAGTGGCGAGAGAAATAATAGATAGGTGGGCTTTTTGTAATGCTACTGTACTGTGAATAAAAACATCTGGACCCTGAATAAATAAAGTTTATTCCGAGGAGATATTTGATCAATGTAAAGCCTAAAAAAGACATAATTGTGAATTCCATAAATGCAGAGAATGCAAGAGGCCTAGCGCTTTCTAACACAGCACAATGCACCTTAATTCCACTCGTCTATGAGCTGGAAATTAATTCTCTGGCACAGACTCACTAAATTCTAAACTAATATTTTCCCAGTGTAGGGTTAATCAGAGAGGAGAGAAGAGGAAAAGAGCTAACAAGATGATGTGGGGAAAAAGAGAGAGAGAGAGAGAGAGGGGAGAAAAGAGAAAAGAGAGAGAGAGAGAGATGCAATCAATGTGTTCATCTGTGTTTGTTTGATTGTAAGCAAGATAATATTTCTGAATATTTCTGTGAAGTGAGCACTGACCTTTCAGCTGAGGGTTAAGGGAACGTTAGAGAGCAATTAGAGTGCATGAAAAAAGCAAGAGTCTCTCTACCTGTTTCCATGCAAATATTTAAGTTAGTGAAGATAAAAAAGTGATAAGATAAATTATTTTAAACCTGACAAATATTTGACTCTATTTTACAATAATAACACAGAAAAAACAGCTACACTTGGCTGGAATAGATAAATCTGGATCTAGATCTATAGTAAAGCTCCATATATCAAAATATCTGGATTCGAATTTCAACCTAAAGTAGGTGTGGCTTAAACAGGAAGACATTTTCTTTCTTTTTTGTTTGAAATTTTGTTACAAAATAATAGGCTAATTGATTATTATAAACAAGCTCTTATAAACCTAAGATACTCCTATAAAGAACCTAGTAGCCTAATTAATTACTATAAACAATACAGTAGTTTAATTTATGGGTATAAACTAAGTAAGTTAAGTATTTAAGTAGTAGCCTAATGTACTACTATAAAGAAACTAGTAGCCTAATTTATTACAATAAAGAAACTAGTATCATAATGTACTAATATAAAGAAACTAGTAGCCTCATGCACTAATATAAAGAAATTAGTAGCCTCATGCACTATTATAAAGGAACTAGTGAGCTAATGTACTAGTATAAAGAAACTAGCCGCCTAATTTATTACTATAAAGAAACTAGTAGCCTAAAATACTAGTATGAAAAAGCTAGTAGCCTAATGTACTACTATAAAGAAACTAGTAGCCTAAAATTCTAGTATAAAGAAACTAGTAGCCTAATGTACTACTATAAAGAAACTAGTAGCCTAAAATACTAGTATAAAGAAACTAGTAGCCTAATATACTACTATAAAGAAACTAGTAGCCTAATGTACTAGTATAAAGAAACTAGTAGGCTAATGTACTAGTATAAAGAAACTAGTAGCCTAAAATACTAGTACAAAGAAACTAGTAGAATAATGTACTACTATAAAGAAACTAGTAGCCTAATGTACTAGTATAAAGAAGCTAGCAGCCTAATTTATTACTATAAAGAAACTAGTAGGCTAACGTACTAATATAAAGAAAATAGTATCCTAATTTATTACTATAAAAAACGAGTAGCCTAATTAATTACTACAAACAATCTAGCAGCTTAATGTATTAGTGTAAAGAAACCAGTTGCTTTATTTATTTCTATAAATAATCTAGTAGCCCTATGTACTAGTATAAAGAAGCTAGTAGCCTAAAATACTAGTATAAAGAAACTAGTAGCCTAATGTACTACTATAAAGAAACTAGTAGCCTAATGTACTACTAGGCTAATGTATTACTATAAAGAAGCTATCAGCCTAATGTACTAGTATAAAGAAACTAGTAGGCTAATGTACTACAATAAAGAAACTAGTAGCCTAATGTACTAGTATAAAGAAACAAGTAGCCTAATGTACTGGTATAAAGCAAATAATAGCCTAATGTACTACTATATAGAAATAAATAATCTAGTAGCCCTATGTACTAGTATAAAGAAGCTAGTAGCCTAAAATACTAGTATAAAGAAACTAGTAGCCTAATGTACTACTATAAAGAAACTAGTAGCCTAATGTACTACTAGGCTAATGTACTACAATAAAGAAACTAGTAGCCTAATGTACTAGTATAAAGAAACAAGTAGCCTAATGTACTACTATAAAGAAGCTAGCAGGCTAATTTATTACTATAAAGAAACTAGTAGGCTAACGTACTAATATAAAGAAAATAGTATCCTAATTTATTACTGTAAAAATGAGTAGCCTAATTAATTACTACAAACAATCTAGCAGCCTAATGTATTAGTGTAAAGAAACCAGTAGCTTTATTTATTTCTATAAATAATCTAGTAGCCCTATGTACTAGTATAAAGAAACTAGTAGCCTAATGTACTACTAGGCTAATGTATTACTATAAAGAAGCTAGCAGCCTAATGTACTAGTATAAAGAAACTAGTAGAATAATGTACTACTACAAAGAAACTAGTAGCCTAATGTACTACTATAAAGAAACTAGTAGCTTAATGTACTACAATAAAGAAACTAGTAGCCTAATGTACTACAATAAAGAAACTAGTAGCCTAATGTACTAGTATAAAGAAACTAGTAGGCTAATGTACTAGTATAAAGAAACTAGTAGGCTAAAATACTAGTACAAAGAAACTAGTAGAATAATGTTCTACTATAAAGAAACTAGTAGCCTAATGTACTAGTATAAAGAAACTAGTAGCCTAATGTACTAGTATAAAGAAACTTGTAGCCTAATGTACTAGTATAAAGAAGCTAGCAGCCTAATGTACTAGTATAAAGAAACTAGTAGCCTAATGTACTAGTATAAAGAAACTAGTAGCCTAATGTACTAGTATAAAGAAACTAATAGTCTAATGTACTAGTATAAAGAAGCCAGCAGCCTAATGGACTAGTTTAGTGCTCCTCCTATTCACATCTACACGTATATCTGTTTAAAACCCACAGCACAGCATCTGTTCATTCCCAACAACATATTCATATTCCGTTACATCCATAAAACAGAGAATCCTTCAAAATACTCATCATAATCCTCAAACAGCATCTGCATTTGCAAACCAAGTTGAAGGACTCGAAAGCAAATGACAGTGTTTAGTGAGGGAAAATGAGAAAGGCCATGCAGACAGACACAAAAATCTGCAGCTCTCCCTCATTCCCATGCTCCCTGCATAGAAAAGGTCGCGGGGTCGTGCAGTCCTGTCAGCGTGCCAGGAAGCCCAGCAGCTGTTGGCCATCTTAATGATGGGCATTGTGCCCCCGCGTCATCTCCCTCCAGGCATCTCCCTCTCTGCCCCGTTTCCCACCTGTCCCCTACTTGCCCCCCAACTATAAAACACTGCTAACTAGACCTGCCCCTGCTATTAGCACACCAGCATACAAACTACTGTTCACATTTAAACACTAATTACTCAGGTCAAAGTTCACACAATCTCATTAGCAAGTCTTTAAAGATGGTAGATTTGTGGAGATACGAGTTTTTTTCTGTATTATACAGCCACCCAGTGGCTTTACGGACAGATGAGGAAGCTGATGAGAACGGATTGGGACAGGGGGCGGGGCCTGGGGAGGAGTCTGTTCTGGTGTACATGATTAAAGAAGCATTACGCATTTTTGGAGGGAATCTCCAGTGTCAGTGCTTTTCCTGTATAACCATCACAAGGGGTGATAGCTGCTATCGCAGGATATTTGACAACATTTAATGAAACTATAAACGGATTAAAAAATACTGAGTTGAAGTGGAAATAAATAACACGATGCTGAAAATGATCAGTTTTTGAGTCAGGCTGCATCACACCATCACATTGTTGATTATTTTTCTAGAACAGAACATAGTAAATGTTTTATTCCTTCCGTATATGAGAAGTTAGCAGCTGAGAAGTAAGAAAACAGGTACGTAGGAAAGCAGTGAGGTATCACGAGGATAACGCCTGCTCATAGGAACATCACAGACATAAATGTTATAAATGTCTTATGAATCCCGTCATCATGCAAGACAAACTTTATCAAGTGCAACACAATTACACCTGCTCATGATAGGCATAAATATAAGGTATTGTCCTATATCAAATATTATAAAGTCATTTATAATGCATTGTGAATACAGAATTCACAGGAAGTGCTTCTGAAAACATATCACAGACTGGAGGTAATGTAATAGAAGTTAACAATTTTCCTGAGAACTTTATGACTTTATTGATTTTAGTGTGACAGACACCAATTCAAAGAGCAGTCTGTGAGAAATGGAAGGAGAAACATTTACATTTCAGTCACATTTATAGCTCTTTGGATGACTCCCTTATCCAGACAGAGAAAAAAAAGAAAGAAAGAAAGACTGGCTAGGGTAGAAAGAAAATTAAAGAGTGTATTGATAGCCACTAACAACCCTCCAAGGAGACCTGACATCAATTCAATTCGCTTTATCTCGTCTAGTTCACATGCTTTCAAATGTTACTTCAGTTGTTTTAAGGGAGTTACACTAACAAGGAAAAATAAATGTAAAAAAAGGCAAAAAATTATGTTTTGTTGTTTCTCTCTTGTTATTTGGCGGGGGGAAAAAAACTCATAACTTCCCTAATTAGCTGAAATTAGCTCTCCTTTATGTTCTGTCACTAATATAAACTCATCTTCCTAAAAATGTTTGATTTTTTTTTTTTTGCTTCTTACAAAATAAACTGAACCAGAGACCCAGTTTATTGACTAACAGATTAATATAATAAGCAGCATTATATCATATCTTGTACAGTATCTTTCAGCAGTTGTGAAAATATTTATATGGAGAAAGTTTCCTGTATTCGAATTCAGCTTACACTGGTGTTTATAATGATTTTCTGAAATTATTTCGTAGGTTTTATTTGAGTATAGGTGTCCGAGACAGGGTTTACTGCATTTAAACACAAGTGCTTGCCTTTAGGTTCTCAAATAATTAAGGGATAGAAAATACTGACTGATGAAACAAATTTGTAACATAATTTGATATATAAATGCTTCAAATAATCATCTAATAGGATTTTAATGAATTTGTATAGTCTATTAATGATTGTTTATGTAGTTAAGGCTTCTTAGCTTCTTCAAAATTAATGCTAGCTCCTCAGAGGGACAACCAAACAACACAAAGATATAAGGCTTTACTTTATATATATGGTTTAGCTCATGTTTTTTCAACGTAGTGTAGATTTTACTGGCAAAATCTTTCAGTACGAATGAAAAGAAAATAATCACGTCTTCATTTATTAACATGGCTTCCAGGGTAACTGTGTAGCGGCTTATAAAATAGCACTTGATCCAGCACATCACAGAAGAAGTCGGAAATGTGATATACACTGAGAGTAGACAAGGAGCCTCATACGTTAACTGTATGAAATATGTTTAGATATGATCTCTTTTACGTCTGCAATCTGTAATTCCTCCTCATTGCACACATTTAACCCTCAGGGTCATTGTTTAGTTATTCGTTTTTAGTGAAAAGGCATGAAAATGAGTGGAAATGTAAAGAATCATTCGTGTTATACAAGCTAACAGTATCCTCTTTAAATCCGGAGTGAATAGCTGGGAAAGCACACGTGTTCACATACTGTCTGATATAATCCCATGGCGGAGGATTACATCCAGAATTTCATTACACTTCTTGTCATTCTGCTCCCCAAAATAAGATTTCTGAAATCTGGATCATTTGAGCTCCTTCTTCCTGTATTGTGATAACTTTCAACTGGGTTTAGCTGGAAAATTCACAGAGCTTCAGACAAACAGTCTTGCAAAACGAAGTCCTGCTGCTGGCTTTAAAAATAAATAAATAAAATAAAATAAAGCACCTTCATTACTTTTATATCTTAAATAATAGAACGAACAAATTCGGCTTAATGCGCTATCATAAATCCCTCCATTTATGATCAGCTTATCACAGGAATACATGCAGCAGCGGCTTAACCCTCCCGGAATTTGTTTAGCCCAATAGAGACGTCACGACTTAGCTGTGTTTGGATTGGATAAGCTTTGCTTTGCTTTCCCATCATGGCATTATGCAGAATCAATCCTGAACTGTCCATGGAAAATGCTAACAGGTCAATGAGACAGACCAGGAAATCCCTGAGATAACACCAAGCACTCACTTTGTTGACTTTTGTGTAGTGTTTGTGCTCACTAGTTTTCATTCATTCATTCATTCATTCATTCATTCATTCATTCATTGTCTACCGCTTATCCGATCTATTCTCGGGTCACGGGGAGCCGGTGCCTATCTCAGGCGTCATTGGGCATCAAGGCAGGATACACCCTGGACGGAGTGCCAACCTATCGCAGGGCACACACACACACTCATTCACTCACACAATCACACACTATGGACAATTTAGAGACACCAATCAACCTACAATGCATGTCTTTGGACCGGGGGAGGAAACCAGAGTACCCGGAGGAAACCCCCGAGGCACGGGGAGAACATGCAAACTCCACACACACATGGCGGAGGCGGGAATCAAACCCCCAACCCTGGAGGTGTGAGGCAAACGTTCTGCTCACTTGTTTAAAACTGAAAAAAATATATATTATTTTTGTTTCTTTTATTTTTTTTTACATCACCCAGATGCCTGTTGTTTTTTCTCTCTCTTTTTTTAATTCCTTTGGGTGGATATCAAAGCAAAAGACTTCTTTTGCATCATCAAAGGCTGAGCAACAAGAAAGATAAATTTAAAAATCAATAATAAGTACTTCATTATAGACTTATGTGCTTGTGAAGCAAAGCGGTGTACAGCTTTGAAATCCAAAGTGACAACTCACGGGCCAGAAGCGGCAGGAAAAAAAGTGAATTATTATTAAAAACATCATTATCTTACTATCAAACTAAACCTGTGTCGAGTCCCATAAGAGCGAGTGAAAGGAGTGCCAAAAAGGCTTTTCCCATCTAAACATAATTCAGCTTAATTGCTATGTTAGTACCTCCTACTACACCACAGTGTCAAATTAAATGACACATTAGCAACTAAACCGTTTTAACACCACAAAATCGTCACCATAAAAATGCGCCTTTGTGACAAGGGCTCTGTATGTGTCACGTGCCGGGATCAGACCTAATTGCAGGGATAGACATAAAACAGGGGTTTATTAAACAATAAACAGACACTTACATGGGAACACTGGGGAGAAAACCAAACACAAAACCAAATCCAAAGAACAGAACAGACACACATTAAAGACGAGGACTAGCAACAAACACAGGCACAACAACCAATATAAATAAGGGTGATAATCAAGGGAACACAAGGGACAGGTGAACAGAGCCAGGAACAGGCAGGGCTAAAATGTCAAAACAAAACACACATGGCACAGAGAAACAAAACCCCTGCTAGAAGCCCCCTAGTGGCCCAACAGGGAACTTTTCCAACCATGACAGTACCCCCCCCAAAGGCGCGGCTCATGACGTGCCAACCAGTACCCATTCCCGAAAGTCTGGAAGGGCTGTGGGTCCGGTGATAACCAGGAAGTAGCGAGGAGCACGGCGAGGCAAGTGGGGGGAGCGAGGAGCACGGCGAGTGGGGGAAGCAAGGGAAACGGTGGCAAGGCCAAAGGGTCCCAAGCGACGTCCACCGCCGAGCAGAAGAGCCGAGCGACGTCCACCGCCGAGCAGAAGAGCCGAGCGACGTCCACCGCCGAGCAGAAGAGCCAAAGACGTCCACCGCCGAGCAGAAGAGCCGAGCGACGTCCACCGCCGAGCAGAAGAGCCGAGCGACGTCCACCGCCGAGCAGAAGAGCCAAGAGACGTCCACCGCCGAGCAGAAGAGCCAAGCGACGTCCACCGCCGAGCAGAAGAGCCGAGCCACTACCTCAGCCCAGCTGGGGCAGAAAAAAATCCCGAAGGGAGGGAGGGAGGGAGGGAGGGAGGGAGGGAAACCAGGCTGCATCCCCACAGGAGCAGGAAAAGGTCCATGGGAGACAAAAAAACAAATATCCCAAAGATACTGGTGCAGCCGGTAACATCCTCCGCCGACAAGTAGTGAGGCGGCGTCCTCCACGGAAAACAGGAAGTGGAGTGACGTCCCCCACAGGAACAGAAGCGGAGCGAGCACCGGCAAAACAAATCAGGTAGGGAACATCCTCCGCCGACGAGAAGTGAGGCGGCGCCCTCCACGGAAAACCAAAAAGGGGAGCGACGTCTCCCCACAGGAACAGAAGCGGAGCGATGTCCCCAGCAAACAAAAAAAAGTCCAAAAATCTGTGAGTGCTCGGCTAGGCTATCCCGCTGGGTCTGTATAGTTGTGGCTAGTCGTTCTGTCACGTGCCGGTGGTACCAGGCAAAAGAGATCAGACCCAATTGCATCATATCCCAATTGGGATAGACATAAAACAGGGGTTTATTAAACAATAAACAGACACTTACATGGGAACACTGGGGAGAAAACCAAACACAAAACCAAATCCAAAGAACAGAACAGACACACATTAAATACGAGGACTAACAACAAACACAGGCACAACAACCAATATAAATAAGGGTGATAATCAAGGGAACACAAGGGACAGGTGAACAGAGGCGGGAACAGGCGGGGCTGTTTTGTCAAAACAAAACACACATGGCACAGAGAAACAAAACCCCTGCTAGAAGCCCCCTAGCGGCCCAACAGGGAACTTTGCCAACCATGACAGTATGATGCCAAATAACTAATACATCATCTCAGGCTTGTGTGATTGACTACTATATGGAGAAGTGTGAGCGGATTTGAGATGAATTAAAGTCGGTAGAATAAAGTTTAAATGAAGAATAGAAGCATGCAATCTGGAAAGTGACTTTGTGTGACTCCCAAATGTGTGAAGTGCACCAGGGCCTTCTGCAGAGAGACAGGACGAACAGATTGATTCTGGTTTTTCTGGCTAGCTCTGATAGTATGAGTGTGTACGCATGTGTGTTGCCATTTTTTTATATCTCCACGGAGACAAAATGTCCATTTGCTGTGAATATGAGGAGCAAAACTAGTGAAAGTGAGAATATTTTCCTGTTCTGTAAATTTAAGAGCTAAATGAATGCGAAAGCATTTTGTGTGAAGACTAAAGTAATAAATTAAGGAGCCATTTTATTTGAATACAAGAGATACAATTAGTAAATGTGAGAGCATTTTGTGAGAATGAGAAAGGCTAAAAACAGTGAGAGAGAGCTAAAACGGTTGAATGTGAAAGGTAAAAAAACAGTGACTGCGAGTGCTAAAACTGGTAAATGTGAAAGCATTATGTGTGAAGGCACTAAAACTGATGAATTTGCAGATTGTTTTGTGTGAATGTGAGAGGTTAAACAGGCAATGTGAAGGCATTGTGTGTGAATGCGAGATCCTTTCTGTAAATGTTGGGGCATTTCATGTAAATGTGAAAGCATTTGTGTGAATGTGAGAGCAACCTGTGTGAATGTGAGAGCATTTTGTGTAAATGTAAGAGCATTCTGTCTGAATGTGAGAGTATTCTGTGTGAATGTGACATCATTCTGTATGAATTTGAAAGCATTCTGTGTGAATGTGAGAGCATTTTGTGTAAATGTGAAAGCATTCTGTGTGAATATGAGCATTTTGTGTAAGTGGGAGAGCATTTAGTGTGAACGTGAGGGCATTTTCTGTGAACGGGAGCATTTAGCATGAATGTGAGGGCACTTTGTGTGAAAGTGACAGCATTTTCTGTGAATGTGAGGGCATTTTCTGTGAACATGAGCATTTAGCATGAATGTGAGGGCACTTTTGTGAATGTGACAGCATTTTGTGTGAACGTAAGGGCATTTTCTGTGAACGTGAGAACTTAGCGTGAATGTGAGGGCACTTGGAGTAAATGCAGTATCAATTTGTGCAAATGTGAGAGCATTTTGTGTGAATATGTGGGCATTAATGCAAATGTGACAACTTTTGGTGTGAATACAAAAGAATTCAGTGTGAATGTAAGAGCATTTTTGTGAATGTGGAGGTATTTTGTGTACATTTACGACATTTAGTTCAAAAGTTCCAAAGTTCTAAAGTCACTATCCGTGTGAATACTGTAGCATTTAATTTGAATGTAAGATCTTTTTTCTGAATGTGAGAGTATTTCATATGAATGTTAGATGTAAAAAATGAACAGCATTCAACATTTTTGTATAACGATGAAAGCTGAAAA
Source organism: Hemibagrus guttatus (assembly GCA_033459395.1). Lineage (NCBI taxonomy): Eukaryota > Metazoa > Chordata > Actinopteri > Siluriformes > Bagridae > Hemibagrus > Hemibagrus guttatus. The sequence continues at coordinate 15,868,886 of JAUCMX010000023.1, read as the reverse complement.
CAATTTGTGAAAATGAATAAGTGAAAGCATTTGGCATGTCGAAAAACTGTGCAATTTGATAGTGAATAGTGAATGTGAGAGCAATTTGTAACTACGTCAGAGGTTAACAAAGAAGGTGAGATCATTTAGTGTGAACGATGAATATGAGTGTTAATCCTGAGCAACACTAAACACAATATTGTATTCATCGTTATATCTAAGCCCATTGTAAGAGCATGTCATGAGAGTGTTGTTTCACATCGCCACGGTCTGCCCTCAGGAGGGTCAAATGTATGGAAGGCTGCTTTCATCATTATCCTCATAAAAAGGCCAATTATACGCTGTGATGGCCATATTAATTAATACTGTACATATTCTGTTCCTATTCATACTACCAGCGTCCATAAGATGAGAAGTTCGAACTGAACTTGAAGACACTGTGCTCTTCAAGAGCGTGAAACACTGGTATCAGCTCAGGGGCTCTGACACAAACCCCAATCATCCGCTTGACTAACTCCACTATCTGAGCCGACTTCGTCATGCACCTCCTTTATCTGCATCTCTGTCCTTCCTCATGGCATTGCCAAAAAAAAAAGAAAACCTTCTGGACAGTTTGTCCAATCAGATATCGTTCTAAATATTCTCCATCCATTGTTTTTATTGCTGGAGAGACTCTGATCACCCCCACCCCACCCCACCCCAATCCACCTCACCCCAGAATATTCAGTACATAATGCCTAATGCATCTACATTACTGTATTGGAGATTTATGAGGTATTAATATAGTTCATAAAAATGCTTACAAAGCATTGCTACCAAATTACAAAGCAGCCATAAATCTTTAGGTAGGCTTCATAGACAGTGTTACCAATTTATTACGGAGTGCAGAATCAAGAATACAAGGCTTACGTGAGGAAAATATCTTTAAATAAGTCAATAAAAACAAAGCAGAAAACACAAGGAAGATAAACAAGCTCTGGCTTGTTCACTACTTAACAATAGGTTTCCTATTGACCAGATCATTTGCACTGATTTCACAGCAAATCATGCATAACCTGCATTTAAGAATATAAATCATCAGAGTTCAGTTATTAGAAATAGAAATCCAATATCTTTTTGTAAAACAGAACATAATAGAAAAGGATGTTGATAATAGGAAAAACAAAAAGTTGAAGAATGAAAAAGAAAAGATTTTTAACATTTTTAATTCGTCTTTTTTAGTCAAAATGGTGAGGATATAATATTGAAAAACTGAAAATCTTCATATTATTTTATTTATATTTTATCTTACATCTGTTATTTAAAAAATCTGATTAATAATCACAGATATTGCACCATCTGCTCAAAGTTAGAAATTAATTTGAAGGATTTTTTTCATATTCAGGAAATAAAATGCATCGTGTAAGAGAACAAAAGGTGCCAAAATTTCTGTTCCAGAATAGCTGAACTTTGTGACACACACACACACACAAAAGAAACTCTTTTCAAGGGCTTGTAATCTAGACTTCATGTGTCCTTGCTTCTTGGACCATAACAATAGTGATATTTTTAGTCAAAAAAAAAAAAAAAGAAATCTGGCAACACAACCTGAAAAGAATCAGAGCAAATGGCTGAACAGACAAAGAATCTGCATGTCAATCACAGAACCAAGACAAATGAACGTGTCAAGAGAACCCGTGTCCACGATTGTGATAAGAACACAGGGTATCTGATCTCATCAGTTTCTCCTCCTCTTGGAGACAGTTTGTTTGAACACGTACACTGGAATTGGACGTTTGCACTCTCAGGTAATCTCTCTGATACCTCTCAGGTAATCAGGCGCAGGTAATGAGCACAGAGCTACAGGTCTTAGATGTAACATGAGATTAAATGGTGAAATGCATTCCAGTCAATTGTCTGATAACAATGTCTTCTAGACGGGGATGTGATGGTGGGTTGTATTTGTAAATGCCTCTGATATGTGATTTACACCACAGTAAAGCATAAGGGAATTGTTCTTACAGGGATATTATTATTATTATTATTATTATATTAATATATGTATATATATATATATATATATATATATATATATATATATATATATATATATATATATAAAAATGTCAGGTTGAGCCTCCATGGACCAGACTTGTTTGTACGGCACATCCCACAGACACTCGATCTGGGGTATATATAGTTTGATCAAGTTCCTCAAAAAGAAGAGGAAGAAGCCTTTATTATCACCATGCATATCCCAGCTGTGGAATTTGGGGTTAGAGCGCCGGTGCAGCTATGATGCAGTGCCCCTGGAGCAGGGAGGGTTAAGGGCCTTGTTCAATTGCCCAACAGTCGCAGCTTGGCAGTGCTGGGGCTTGAACCCTGGCCATCCGATCAACAACCAGAGCTTTAACTACTTGAGCCACTAAACCATCCTGAACAGTATGACAAGCCACACTATCCTGCTGAAAGAGGTCACGGCCAATAGGGAATACCAGTGCCACTTGGTCGGTGACAACGTTTAAGTGGGTGCTACATGTCGAAATTAACCTCGGCATGAATGCCAGGACGCAGCAGAACATTACCCAGAGCATCACGCTTGCCTTCTTCCTATAGTGCCACTTTGGTGCCAACTTTTCCCCAGGTAAGTGGCACGCATGCACCCGGAGGTCCACATGAAAAGAAGCAAAAGCTATGTATTTTTATTTCAAACCCTAGAAAACCCACTGCATAAACAGATTCTAACTAAACGTAACATTAACTGAATACCCAAAAAGCCTAGTCAGTATTTAGAGTATCCATTTGTAGAACTATTTTTTTGCTAAAAGATTGAGTTTTAGAAACGAACATGGATTTAAGTTTCATTCAAGCATTGATCTACATGACCACCATGTTTAACCATGTCTTACAGTTATAGCTATTAGCCAGAGAGGTAAGTGCACATAAACAAAAAATATGCAGGTGTTGTCTCGTGCATTCTTAGCAGTTGCGATTATTCGTCTTGCAGATGGCACAGACACTGTCAGAGTCGGACAGGCATAGCAGAGGTCGCAATCAACTGCTGAGCTGACAAAGCTATGACAGGAACAATAATGAGGCTGTAATTACTGAGCAAGCTGTTTAGGCGAGCACATCCGGGACTCACTGCCTGAGTGCATGCTACATTAGGTGGCTGCCAGAGAATGAGAGTGGACTCAAACAGTTAACATCATGCCAGCTTACTGATTAGGACTTGTCTCGGTGCGACAATGGCGGAACACTGGTTTCCTCTTCGGGCCAGTTCAGGACGCCAGCATGACAGTAGGGTGATGTAGGTAAATAGGAAATGTGAAATTATGGTGTTGGTTACACTTTATGAAATCTGACGGCAAATCTGTGGAATTTTCAATCCTGCTCCGTTGAATTTCGAAACCGCGTCTTAGCCGTGCAGATGTTCCAGATTTAATTTCTGGTAGATTACCTTCGCTTCATAAACGGCGCAATAGGTCAATTACCGAAATCAATCCAGAGCTAACAAGTTGGCTTCCAAACCTGTCCTGTGGTCACCGTTCCAGGACAAATAAGCACTAATGTTTGGAATGAAAAATAAACCCCTACAGTAGCTAGAAGACAGCAATCTGATTCAACCTCCAAGTTCAAGGCAGCACTTTGAATCAGGTTCGGAATAAGAGAGCAGTCCATGAGTGAAGGGAAAAACCGACTACAGAGCTGTCCTGGGCTGACACTATCAAACACAGTCAATAACCTCAGGCCTCCGTTCTTAGCAGGGGAGTAAGACAGAGTTGACGTTTGACAGAGAATCTCAACGGACTCTTCCCTCAGCGTCTTGCTGATAGAGGCTGCTGTGGGTCTTTGACAGAAAGTGCAATCAGTTTTACCCAGATACATCACAAGCCTCCAGCAGTAACCCACTACGGAATTTATAAATGACACCAGGAAAAGCACTCAAGCAACACAATTTCATTAAATCTGTGTCTTGTGGTATGTCCTTTGACCAGTCACAGTTTTAGGAAAGGCGCAATTCCGAGTTGTACAGGATGATCTTTTAAATATCAACGTGATGCATCTGGGAAAACCCGGCGAAATCATATTCTGATGAAATTCTGATAAGGAGGTTTTCTGCTTATAACATGCACTGACACCTCAACGTAAAGAAAACCATGAGTAAATTTCACCAAAACAGCACGGAAATGGTTTATTTACTTTACTTCAGTCTTGCGCAGGGTAACTTCCTGTAAAGATCATGCTGGTTAAAGAGCCAAAAAACAAAACAAAATAGTCAGTCTGACTAAAGTTGAGTAAAAGCTTGCTTGGTAAGTACACTGTGAATGCCACAGATCGATCAACCTGTTGGTTGTGTTATCATTTATAAAGGTTGTGGGGTAGAGGTAAAAGAGAAATGGGTTCCAGGTAATGAAAAGATGTGAACAAATCTGTATACATAATAGAAAATATTCAAATATATATATATATATATATTCCAAAGTTACTGAGATTCCAAGGTTACTGAGAATTCTCTGAAAATTCAAGAAATATTGCATAGGGATTTTTTAAATCCTGGTACAACAATTTAGATTTTAGATTTCAGCACAGGATTAGCATTAATTTTCATTATATAATTCATTATATAAAAAAAAAAAAAACACTATACAGGCCCCTATAATATATATTCCTCAGTATAATGTAAAAATAGTGCAGGAGATCTCACCATTTGCACATATAAAATATTTCTATTGGATAAATTTCATTTTAATTGCTGTGGCAAAGCACAGAAGCTGATTAGCAGATCTAATCTATTATTTAATCATGAATAGGATTTTTCCTTTTCATTTCCTTTTTGTTTCAAAACCAAGTGACACCAGAGTCACGTTTGTGTTATCGTATATAATTACATTTCACATCTTTATTTTACAACCGTCGTGTTTTTCCCTCTCACACATTTATGTAAATGTCTAACAGTTGACTTAGTCGTCTGATTTATTTAAAATACAAGTTTCATTAATTGTGTTAAAATATATATATATTAATGTCCACTAATGCCTCATGGGTAATGACACATCAAATGTCTGTTTCACATTTTATATATATTTAGTTGACCGTTATAGTACATCGACCATTAATAGAAATAGAAACAGAAAAATCACAATAATGTGTAACATTTGTGCATGTACAACAGAGGTGCTCTGATTATGTGGTGACATTAGCACAATTTCTGTCCAAATGGTGTCTGAAAATAGCCCTGTGCCAGCAGATTTTGAATGTCATGTCTCTGTTGTATGAGCCATGTTCATGTCTGACCACCGAAATAGCAACTGACGTGTTTTCTTTCTTCCTTTTTTAATGGCTCGTATCCAAACAAATTAGCATTACACTCTTGTTATACTACTACATTAGACTTGTGCTTGCATGAAAATAGACTTGCGTATAAATAACAAAAGTCTTTTGAAGGGTGAACCCATTAGATGCTAAACAAGTAGATCACTTACTCTGATTAATGTTAGGCTTCGTTAATCACAATTGTGATAATTGTTTTGTTCTCTTAATCAATGTTTCCAATGCGGTCTACCTTTCGGCTGGAAACAAATGAGCGAGAGGGCGGGGCTTCGTCGAAAGTTAACTACAAGAGTAAGGCAGAGTTTATCAAGGTGTGTGTGTTTGGGAGATTTGACCTTGGCCCCTTGTTTGTGGTCCTCCTGAGTGTTGACAGGCTGATGAAAGAGGAGCAATCAGAGACTCTCGCCCCCCCACAGTGATCCCTCACAGCAGGTCCACATTACACGGGCATCTCCTCGTTAACCGCTCTAATAACCTCCTTTAAAGACAGGCTACCCCTCTCAGTCATCGTCTCCGTCTCAAACTTCCTACACTTGTACCTCTCATTCCTCTGCACTTTACTCTTTGCCCTCTTTTCACTCCACGCTGCTCCATCACCATCATCTGTGTGTTTCTTCATCGCCCACATCTCTCCTTCTCCTTCCTCGCCTACAGCCTCCCACGACGAGGTCAAGGCCGAGTCCGTCTCGCCCATTTTACTATGATAAAAATGACCGTGGTGCAAAAGGGAGATTAACGTTTTAACCCTAGAACTGGTGCTGGAAAAGAGCTCAATCCCAAAATACAGCTTACACAGGAAACATACATTAATAGTGGGTCAAAATCTCCCATTAGACAATTGTTTTTATGGTCTGCTCTGAACCGTATATGTTCTTGTTCAATTAAATATCTCAAACAAGAACCTGAGTGTTAAATTGTGGCAAAAAATCTGTGTAGATCAATGTGGTGTTGTTAGATATAGCAGAGAGACAAGAAAAAATACAACTAATAAAATAATAAAACACTTAAAATAAAGATTATTTTCTTCTTTTTTTTTTTTTATTAGTATTAAGTCCTGTTCTTCTTGAAACTCAAACATCTTCTTCTTCTTCTTTCGGCTTTTCCCTTCAGGGGTCGCCACAGCGAATCATCTCTCTCCACCTATCCCTATCTTCTGCATCCTCAACCCTTGCACCCACTAGCTTCATATCCTCATTTATTACATCCATATACCTCCTCTTTGGCCTTCCTCTTTGCCTCCTGCCTGGCAGCCCCATGTCCAACATTCTCCTACCAATATACTCACTCTCCCTCCTCTGAACATGTCCAAACCATCTTAATCTGGTCTCCCTAACTTTGTCCCCCAAACGTCCAACATGAGCTGTCCCTCTGATGTACTCATTCCTAATCCTGTCCAATCTTGTCACTCCCAAAGAGAACCTCAACATCTTCAGCTCTGCTACCTCTAGCTCTGACTCCTGTCTCTTCCTCAGTGACACTGTCTCTAAACCATATAGCATGGCCGGTCTCACCACTGTCCTGTACACCTTCCCCTTGATTCTCGCTGATATTTTCTGATCACACAGAACTCCCGACACCTTTCTCCACCCATTCCAACCTGCCTGCACTCGCTTCTTTACCTCTTTCCCACACTCTCCATTACTCTGGACTGTTGACCCCAAGTACTTAAACTCCTGTACCTTCTTCACCTCTTCACCCTGTAACCTTACTGTTCCACTTCCCTCCCTTTCATTCACACACATGTACTCAGTCTTACTACGACTGACCTTCATTCCTCTTCTCTCCAGTGCAAACCTCCACCTCTCCAGGTTTTCCTCCACCTGCTCCCTGCTCTCACTACAGATCACAATGTCATCTGCAAACATCATTGTCCAAGGAGACTCCTGTCTGACCTCCTCTGACAACTGGTCCATCACTATAGCAAACAGGAAGGGGCTCAGAGCCGATCCCTGATGCAGTCCCACCTCCACATTGAACTCCTCTGTCTGACCTACAGCACACCTCACCACTGTCCTGCTCCTCTCATACATGTCCTGCACCACTCTGACATACTTCTCTGCTACTCCTGACTTCCTCATACAGTACCACAGCTCTTCTCTTGGCACCCTGTCATACGCTTTCTCCAAGTCTACAAACACACAGTGCAACTCCCTCTGACCATCCCTATACTTCTCCATCAAAATCCTCAGAGCAAAAATTGCATCCGTTGTGCTCTTTCTGGGCATGAAGCCATACTGTTGCTCACAAATGTCCACTACCTTCCTTAACCTAGCTTCCACTACTCTTTCCCATACCTTCATTGTATGGCTCATCAACTTTATCCCCCTATAGTTACTGCAACTCTGCACGTCACCCTTATTCTTAAAGATTGGCACTAACACACTTCTTCTCCATTCCTCAGGCATCCTCTCACTCTCTAAAACCCTGTTGAACAAATTAGCTAAAAATTCCACTGCTGCCTCTCCCAGACACTTCCAGACCTCCACCGGAATGTCATCAGGACCGACTGCCTTCCCACTTTTCATCCTGTTCAAAGCCTTCCTGACTTCATCCTTTCTAATCTTATCTACTTTCTGTTCCACAGAGTTCACCCCTTCTACTCTTTTTTCCCTCTCATTTTCCTCATTCATCAGCTCCTCAAAGTATTCCTTCCATCTCCTCTGTACACTCTCCTCACTTGTGAGCACCCTTCCATCTCTATCCTTAATAACTCTAACTTGCTGCACATCCTTCCCATCTCGATCCCTCTGCCTACCTAACCTGTACAAGTCCTTCTCTCCTTCTCTAGTGTCTAAACTAGTGTACATCTCTTCATATGCCTTCTGCTTGGCCTTAGACACCTCCCTCTTCACTCTGCGCTGTAACTCCTTGTATTCCTGTCTATTCTCTTCAGTCCTGTCCATGTCCCACTTCTTCTTGGCTAACCTCTTCCTCTGGATACTATCCTGAACTTCCTCATTCCACCACCAAGTCTCCTTATCTTCTTTCCTCCTTCCAGATGACACACCCAGCACCTTTCTCCCTGTCTCCCTGATCACTTCTGCTGTAGTTTCCCAGTCATCTGGCAGCACTACCTGACCACCCAGAGCCTGCCTCAACTTCTGTCTAAATTCCTCACAACATTCCTCCTTTTTCAGCTTCCACCACTTGGTTTTCTTCTCTATCTTTGACCTCTTCGTCTTACAGACCATCAAAGTCATCCTACACACCACCATCCTATGCTGTCTGGCTACACTCTCTCCCACTACCACTTTACAGTCACTAATCTCTTTCAGATTGCCTCTTCTACATAGGATGTAGTCTACCTGTGTTCTCCTACCTCCACTCTTGTAAGTCACTCTATGCTCCTCCCTCTTCTGAAAATAAGTGTTAACCACACCCATGTCCATCCTCTTAGCAAAGTCCACTACCATCTGTCCTTCTAGGTTCCTTTCCTTAACTCCAAACTTGCCCATCACCTCCTCATCACCTGTGTTCCCCTCGCCAACATGTCCATTAAAATCCGCTCCTATCACCACTCTCTCACCCGTGGGAATACTCTCCATCACCTCATCTAATTCACTCCAGAATCTCTCTTTCTCCTCTAACTCACAACCTACCTGTGGGGCATAACCACTAACAACATTCAACATCACCCCTTCAATCTCTAACTTCAGATTCATCACCCTGTCTGACACTCTCTTCACCTCCAGGACATTCCTCACCAACTCCTCCTTCAGGACCACACCTACCCCATTTCTCTTACTATCCACACCATAATAAAACAGCTTGAATCCTGCTCCTATACTACGAGCCTTGCTACCCTTCCACCTGGTCTCCTGTACACACAGTATATCCACCTTCCTTCTCTCCATCACATCAGCCAGCTCTCTACCTTTCCCTGTCATAGTACCAACATTCAGAGTTCCTATTCTCAGTCCTACACTCTTACCTTTCCTCTTCTCTCTCTGTCTGTGCACTCTCCTCCCTCCTCTACTTCTTCGACCAACAGTAGCCCAATTTCCACCGGCGCCCTGTAGGTCAACGGCGCCGATGGCGGTCGTTGTTAACCCGGGCCTCGACCGATCCGGTATGAAATTCGTACTAACGATTCGCATGGTTAAATTTGGCAATGTTTTACGCCGGATGCCCTTCCTGACGCAACCCTCTCTATTTATCCGGGCTTGGGACCGGCACAGAAGTCACTGGACTGTGACCCCCATGGCTAGATTTTGAAACTCAAACATCTATTGGTGAAATTTATTTAATCATTAAAAAAAAAAAAAAACACCATTAGTGTTATCAAAAATACAAACCATCTACGAAAATAACCAAATTAAGTGTGTTTTTAATTTTTAAAAAATCCTTTCTTTTTTTTTAAACATACGTGATATTTACAAAAGATCACAATTCTTCAATTAATATTCATTTTGGAAAACAATTATAAATAATTTGAGCATAAAAGGTCTCAGTAAGAGAAATAAAATCGATCAAATAAATAAATAAATCAGTTATATATTGAACCTATGAGGAATTTTAATGTCCTTCAATCACTATTTTTCACCTTTTTAACTTAAAACAAATTGGAGTTTATATATCGTATCCTACTGTTGATCGAGAAACTTCTTCTCCTTAACTGAAAGTAACTTCAGCTAGTTAAGAACATGATGTACTCCTGATGTAAAGTCATGAAGTACACAATAAACTGTGTGGGAATTTTATTCCCGATTTTTTTCCGGGGCTCCTCTGTACTCCAGCAGCTCTGAGTGAACCGATTTGAGATGTGCGTTCGGTGCTTAGTGGCTCATACTCTGTGGAGGAGGAGAACATGTGGTGTGAAGGCGTAGTGATAGCAGCCGCGCGCCAGAGACATGCACCAAAATACGACTTTACCCATCAGGGTTAGGCAAGCTCGCTGAAAAGACGTTCATATCATCGCACAAATCAACATAATACGCTCCAGGTTTTTATACTGCCATATGCGGTGAAGACGACTTCTTTGTTTGGTAAATTAATTACTGGTTTTTGACTGAAAATAGATGAAACTTAATTTCCAAAATAAATGTCTGTTTGTATTCTAATGAACTACGACTGAACAAATGATTTTATATTTTCTGTTATATCACTAACTGCTGGTTATATTACATTCTGATTCGTTTAAAGGACTAAAAGAGAAAGACGTCTCCCACTGATCTGGTTACGGATTGGAAATTAGAGTCTTTCGCTTGGTTTTTCATGGAGCCAAAGAATCTGCAAAACATTAGCTAAATCTAAAACACCTTTATATGTAATCTCTCAAATGTTAGCAAGCATGATAACACGAAATATGACGAGTACACAGCAGTAGACTGGCTCTTCTTCCTTCTTTTAGTATTACAGTATTACTGCTATTACAAATATATGATTATAGAGAAATCTAGTGAGTAGACTTTCCTGATAAAAGAAGGATTAGATAGAAACAAGTAACTTAAGCAACTTAAGTACAATAACAAAGTGAGAGATGGTTTCATGTAGAATCTTTTTAGAAGGTTGAACCAGGAAATATCTAAAGAACCTCTGCGGAACCTGTATTTCCGAGAGAGTGGTTGCTAAAAGTCGTAGCTAATTTTTGCTAATTTTTTTACGCAGGCATTTAATAAACCGGAATGTTTACAAGTTTACAAAGATCACTGGATTTTAAAAAACTGTTTTAAAAAAATAATGTGACCGTCTATTTGTCCACTTTTTAATTCTCGCTGCTAATTTAAGTGACATTTACATCATCCCTGTCATCTTGACAAAAAATACATCACCTCATAGTCTTAAACATGTTTCTGGTCATTAAAAACACTATTCACACCTTACTATTGCAGTCACATTCTCTTAGCTCTGACCACAACACGGAAGCCCTGGTCATCGTCTACATTCAGTTTTGACATGGCTGAAGGATGACCACTGACCCTTAAAAAAAAGAGAAGAGAGAGAGAGAAAGAAAGAAATGATTTGTTCAGCAAAGTTCAACTCTGAGTTCAGGTCGCAGCCTTTAAACGCCACTGAAAGTATGTCTTTAAACACGGCAGCCGTAAAAGCCTTTCAATGCCGTGGGACGATTGTTTGAGCAGTTAATAGCCCGAAAATGGGGCAGACCTGCTCTATTGGACCTGTTTATAGTTTGGCTGTGCTTATTAAAAATCCTAATTACCAGCTGTATTGTATTTCAAGATTACATTTTCATTGATGTAGATCTGGCCTGTGCATGCCAGCAGTAATGAATACACCGAATCAATCAGTGCATTTCACATGACAACAAAAGGGTATATAATTTGGGACTCCCTTATCTACAGCTCCTGTGGTCGCAAGCTGAAGCAAATACATTTATTTAAGGTGGCAGACTTATTAAAAAAAGTTAAATGATGAATTTCATGAATGCAGAGAATTCTATTTATTACGGCGCAGTAATTGAATAGTTCATGGATCTAGAAATATAAAGCCGTAGCCTAGCCTTCACTGTCGTTAAACAATGCTCATTGTTGAAGTTTGAATTAAATTAGGTGGAGACAGAGTCCAGGGCTATGATGATACGAATTCATTGGATAATTCAAGGGGAGAGTTGAAGATTATAGGATTTGAAGAAGGGTGATACATTCTCAAACAAACATGAAGTTTCTTAATGATGAGATGAGCGAGCGTGGTCAAATAAAGTCAACCTGTTGTATTGTGGAATCTCAAGAGGATGGCGGTACTGATGGGAAGGATGCTATAACTATACTGGTACATTTAGTCAATTGAAACACACGAGATGGAACAGCACAGTGGTAATGTGTCTGTTGTGAAACACTGGGGTTGTGGGTTTGATTCTCAGCTCAGGTGCAAGCTCTGTGTTTGATTTTATTCAGGGGTTTTAAAATCCAGCTGAATCATGTTGAATGCGCAAAAACGAATCGTGTTACTCAATTCAGTCATGTGGAACTGAGGAAAGTATCAGAATTCATTGAGCTTTTTTTTAAGTGTAAAGATGTGTAATAAACCAGTAATGGTCATACTCTCATATTAAAATATTCTCATCCACAAGCAATTATTTAGTTATAATTGTATTATAAAATAAACAGCTTAGTAACAAAACACTAAATAACAGGTGGTATAAATCCATAAAAACATCCTGATTAAACACTAGTTCATTAATCGCAGTGGGAATTACACCGATCAGCCATAACATTATGAGCAGTGAGAGGTGAAGTGAATAACACTGATGATCTCCTCATCATGGCACCTGTTAGTGGGTGGGATATATTAGTCAGCAAGTGAACATTTTGTCCTCAAAGTTGATGTGTAAGAAGCAGGAAAAATGGGCAAGCGTAAGGATTTGAGCGAGTTTCACAAGGGACAAATTGTGATGGCTAGACCACTGGATCAGAGCATCTCCAAAACTGCAGCTCTTGTGGGGTGTTCCCGGTCTGCAGTGGTCAGTATCTATCAAAAGTGGTCCAAGGAAGGAACAGCGGTGAACCGGCGACAGGGTCATGGGCGGCCAAGGCTCACTGATGCACGTGGGGAGCGAAGGCTGGCCCGTGTGAGCCGATCCAATAGACGAGCTACTGTTGCTCAAATTGCTGAAGAAGTTAATGCTGGTTCTGATAGAAAGGTGTCAGAATACACAGTGCATGACGGGTCAGGGCTGTTTTGGCAGCAAAAGGAGGACCAACACAATATTAGGCAGGTGGTCATAATGTTATGCCTGGTCTGTGTAAATAATAATGACAACACTGTCTAATAATGAATCATTATTAATTATATCAGCATTTATTCAGTAATTAAATATTAAAAAGAAAATAAGTCTAACATGCCGCAGTTACTCATAATGCTTAAGGTTTCTGGTTGTGTTTTAGTAAATAATTAGTTAGTAAATGCAGCGTTCATGTAGTAATGAGGAAAGAAATAAATCGAAGACAATAAAATAATCGTTTTTTTTTTTTTTTTAAGGAAATGATATCTAAATAATAACGCTGTTTATTTTTATGAAACATCCTGCAAAATCCAACCACTGAATACTGCCAGTCGGCACAATTTGTATTAATTCTAATAAGAAAAAGACATTTCTGTCTTTGGAATTATAATAAAATATACTACTACATACTAATCCTACACCATTCTTGACTTTTTGTTTCCTGAAAATTTGCGGATAAAAGGCCATGGTATTGCAGCGAGTCTCGCACTGTGTAGAAAAATCAGAAACATAAGATGCAAAGCGTGAAGAGCTAAATTAGACAGCTGTACAGTATCTTACTTAAGCATACTTGAAGCCTAGAAAGACCCGCCTTAATGCTTGATAAAATCTTATTCTCAAAATGTTTTAATGCAACACTAGATCTGTCCAAAAAAGAATGATAACACTGGATTAAAAAGCAGGCATATTGCATGGGCATATTCCAACATGAGGGAGGCAAATTTTCTCTTGGCATAACACATTTTGCCCACACAGCAAATATGGCATTTACACATATAAAATAAGAGAGCGAGAGATAGCAAGATGCTTTTACAATATCCACTCGCTCTTTATGCATTCAGAAAAATGTTAGAAAAAATGAAAACTGTGACAATGACTTGAACAAATACATCAATAACAGGTTTGGACTCTATAATCATGAAGGCAGATGAATGGCGCCTGTGTGAGAAAAAGTGAATTAAAACAGGAGTGAAATAAATAAAAAATAAATAAATAAATAAATAAATAAATAAATAAATAGATAGATAAACGGAATGAATACATGAATAAATTAATTAATTGATTATTTTTTAAATAAATACATTATAAAAATATTTGATAGATAGATAGATAGATAGATAGATAGATAGATAGATAGATAGATAGATAGATAGATAGATAGATAGATACATTTTTAAAATTGCACATTGTACTATTAGGAATCCACATTTGCCTTTTTTTTCTAACATCCTTTTGACCTAATCAAAAGAGTAAAAACTGACAAATTATAAAATCGCAATTTGACCCAAAAGGTAAAAGAACAACTTGCAAAATATTATTCAGGCTGATCAGCACCATGTGGGTGTGTTAGAGCTCATACTGATTGACAGTATCATCTCATGAATAGTCCTACCGCACGCTGTGTGGGTAGATTTTGTTCACGTTTCTACGAGAAAACATTATATAATTTCAGTTTGCGTGCACTTCACTGCTACTTCCCCATCTTCCAGCGTGTTTAAAAAGCTGAACTGATCAATAAAACACAGCACTACAACATACAGAAGCCACGTCCGGTATAATCGACTTTACCTTCCTCTCAAGTTAACTACTTGTAATCTGCTCCCACTTTTTAGCCCGTCGGGCTCATGAGTCGTAGCACTGAGACGCTCAGAGAGATTTATTATGAGATTTTGTCATACAAACAAGAAAGAAAACAAGTATATAAGTCTTACAATAAAATCAGAAATAAGTGCCTTGGCTTTTCTTGTGTATGTAATGGCTGTTTATAAAATCATATATAATAAATACACTACAATAATGTAGATAAAGTGTTTTAAAAAAGCATGAAACATTAAAAAAAAGTAGAAAAGCAATGTTTAAAAGAAGCCTTTAACAGTCGAAGAGTCACTTTTGACACTTTTGGTGAAATTACTATTGCTTTTTCTTATAACAATAAGAAGCTAATCATCAAAAATATTTTATAGATTTTGTGAGAGTCTGAACAAATGAAAATGAGTGGAATGTGTAGATAAGATTGTTTAAGATTTTTATATATTTAATACTTAATATTTTTATAAGATTTAATATAATTCATCAAACTCAAGCTGAACTGAGAGTCTCAATCTCTTCGATTCAAGCTGATCGACAATGTTTAGAAAGTTCTAGAGTTTAACTCAAAATGCTAAACTACAATAGTCAATAAGTTCAATAATCAGACACAAAACGTGAAAACGTTGAAATATTGAATATATTGAAAGTCAATATGTTGATATTATAAGACTGAGACCTGTAAGAGCAGGCATAGCAAGACTTCACAAGCCTTAACCTTTATGACAGTGTGTTGAATTGTTGCTTTCTCCAATCTCCTACAACTATCCTACTTTTTTAGTTATTTTTTTTTAGAGGGTCAGTTGGTGCAAACATAAACGATTCACTACATCATCTGTTTTTTCTAACAACTCCAGGATATCGATATTACTCTAGAAAAAAAAGTTTCCAGCAAGTATAACTGAAATACAGACATGCCCTGACCAGTAAGCTCGGTCTCACAGTGTGAAGTCTTGTATATCTTTATTCTGGTAGATTTTTTTTTTTTTTTACACACAGTCATCTTTTATCTTTTATCTATATTAGTAATTATGTTGACACCAGTGCCAAGATTAATTTCCTATACATCTGACGCTCTATAAAGCAGCGCCTTTCTCTCTCACCTCGAATTGCATATTAACTAGAACGTATAATGAATAATAAACTTTAATGATGCAAATTAACTATAATGACTAAAATGTTCTCTACTCCATCACTGTCACATGCCTCCTACAGCGAGGCATAACATCCCTCATATCCTCTAACGACAGAGTGAAGAAAGGCCCGCAGCACGGCATGTTTTTTAACTTTCAGCCTGAAAAGTGGATAATGGCCCCTGTGCAGAGCGGCAGTATGTTCACCAAAGAGCCAGAAATCCGCACCAAGAACAGAACACTTGTCAGGACAGATGGCACTTCTGTCATTTTTTTTTTTTTTTTGGATCTGATCTCAAGCGCTACGACCCACTTCATAAGGACTCTCGTCCCACTGACGGTGGCATTACACAACCAAAAAACAAGCAGAGATTAAAAAAGTTTCACTAAGCTATACTGAGTAGTGTGTGTTTATTAAATCGTTTTGAAAGGCAAGCCAAAGACTTCCCAATTCTCTTAAACTTAACCAACATAAATTTGAGCAAAATTGAGATCATGTAAGAGGAAAACTAATCAAAGTCACTCCTTCAGGTTGACTCCGCCCCCATTTAGGGCACAAGCAATGGAAATCATTGATATCATGTAAGAGGAATACTGATTCAAAGACAATCCTCCAGGTTGACTCCGCCACCATTTAGGGCACAAGCAATGGAAATCATTGATATCATGTAAGAGGAATACTGATTCAAAGACAATCCTCCAGGTTGACTCCGCCCCCATTTAGGGCACAAGCAATGGAAATCATTGAGATCATGTAAGAGGAATACTGATTCAAAGACAATCCTCCAGGTTGACTCCGCCCCCATTTAGGGCACAAGCAATGGAAATCATTGAGATCATGTAAGAGGAAAACTGATTCAAAGACACTCCTCCAGATTGACTCCGCCCCCATTTAGGGCACAAGCAATGGAAATCATTGATATCATGTAAGAGGAATACTGATTCAAAGACACTCCTCCAGGTCGACTCCGCCCCCATTTAGAGGCAGTGCTCTTGCTCATCATCATCAAAACACCAATATAGTTTAGGAAGAAAGCTGTTCATGGTTCCAGCTTTGGACTTCTAGAACTGAAGCTAAGGCACATTGAAGCTGTTTTGGTGGCTCATAGTGGCCCAGAACATGATGGCTATTGAATAACCCTGGTTACAAAAAGCTTTTCACTTCTGAAGGAATTGAATACTCAGTACAGTGAAATGATTCATGCAACACAGTAACAAATATTCAGTAAGTACTGCACAGTCTAGCAGATTCAATGAGAACTAGGTTTACATTTTTAAACATTATCATTTGTAACCTTAATGTGTAATCTTGCAATCTTTTAACCTTATAAAATGCTAATTATCAAGCTGCACAGACAGAAAAAGATATTGTGCTGCTGACTCAAGGGAGTGTACGCAGTGTGTGAAATTACACACGCTGACAGTCATAGCAAGTCAGAGCAGTGAAAAACCTCAGGAATAGCTGCACATTTTGGAGTAAAATGATTCTGTAATGTTTCTGTAATGTTTAGCTGCAATTCTCAAAGCACTCAAAGGCGCTGAGGATACATTCTGGTCTGTGAGAAGTGTGCACACACACACACACACAGACACACACACACCTTCGCCCACCTCACACCCCAGCATTAACTGGCTGGACCATTTCCCTCAAACCTGCTTATTTTGTTGTAATGTTCAGCACCATGTCTGGCTGACACAGGAAAGGGGGTGGGGGGTGCCAGGGGTGGTGGTTTTGTCAGGAAGGGGGGTAATTATGAATAATGGCATACTAATGGCAAAGTGAACCAGCAGCTCTGCCTCTGCTATCAGCAATCACTCACTGTCAGAGCAGGTCAAATATTTGCTGATAAGCTGCTCAGGAGCACAGGGTGTAGTGCTGCAGATCATCCTCAGCCGCAGCGTGCAATGAAAAAAGATGGCGTGGTGGGGAACTTCATCATCCTGGAGTTAGAGATTCTTTGGTTATATTACCATACATGCAGTAGAGAAGGTGAAGGAAATAAAGCTGAGTGATGAAAATCAAGAAAAAAAATAAAAAGAGAGAAATTTCACAAATATGAAAAAAAATTGATAAATAATTAATGTCATGGCTGTGGACAAACAACACCAAAAAAATCTATAACTGCATTTAATTAAATATACAACAATTTAAATTTAAATTTCATTTATTTAAATTGATTTTTTATTTTATTTTTCCAGTTTTAAATGTGAAACTATGCAGGAAAAGAAAAGTGTGACCAATTTATTTAGCTTTAAAATATAATTAGACATAAATTATACATACAACCACCAGAAGCCATTAATACTGGTAATGCGCAGTAGAATATTTAATCTAATAGAAAAAATTAGTAGAACATGATTAATCATGACTAAGTCATGCAAAAAATGAATATAAAGGAATAATAAGTCCATTATAACTGAATCAAATCCTGTTTTTGGTTTCATTTTGCCCAGATATTTTATTAAATAATTATTATTATTTGATGAAATATTTGGTCAAATTATTCAAAAATGCTGATTTTTTAAAAATGGTTAATATATGCTGTTATTATTTTTTTTTAAATTAATGAATGAATTTTTTTTTTAATTTATAGAAAAATATGAGTAGATGATGATTTTTATTTTTTTAACCAATGAACATAATGGAAATATCTAAATATAATTGATATAATTATTTTGTTAAATGTTTGAATTTATTTTCCTATAAAATCATAATACTCATAATCCTCAATTTGACCTTTAGACATAGCGAACGAATCCAAACCATCTACCGGACAAAACCTAGAAGCCTCCAATGCCCAAAACACTAATCATGTGACTCTTTTAAAAGACAAATATCTGAATATGGAGATACATAGAACGAAATAGAATTCTAATTGAATGCGTGAAAAGAATTGAAAAGAATTCAGGTTTTTGCTTTCATAACATTGTTTAGAAAAAATACCAAACCCACGGAGATGTTTAAGCTCATAAAACATAAGTGACAACCTCAGCGTATGACCTGACCTCGAAGGCTGAGATGCAGTAAATCCACACAGACTCCACTAACGCTGGTAATATGTTTGCTTCATTTCCTTCGTTCGCTCATCATCTGGCGTCAGAGCGAGTTTATGAAAAGTGGATAGCTTTGCGGGTGAGCCATATGCTATATGCGAAGTCACAGATCATTAACGATGATAGAGTGTTGATCCTTCTCACAGTGCTGGAGTATGGGGTTGAGCAACAAAAGAGAAGAAAGTTTGTTAAAGTTTGTGAAGCACTTTAAATGAGTGTGAAAGTGCAACTCGGGTGAGCTGAGAGAGCTTTGTGTGGTCAGATGAAGGTCAGAATGAATTTGATTCAGGAAAACGACTTCTTGGCTCTGTTGTGCGAGTGAGAAGTAAATACAGTTGCAGGCCTATTGGGGTGAGAGGGAACGGCTCTGGGAGAGAGCAGACATTTTTCTATTTTAACAGATGTTGATCGTTTTTTGTTTTGTTTTAAGGAATATGAAGAGCAATAGCGAATACACTACACAAAAATATATTTCTAACATGTTACCTCACACTAGCACGGCTCGTAACGGCTCAGAAACGTCATTATCAAGGACGTCTCACAAAAGACGAGACCAGACTCTCAGGGACGCTTTCTTTTCTATACTTTATGTTTCAAAACACATGGTTAATTTTGTCATACTTTTGAGATAACTGGGCAAGAACTTTTACATCTCTGGTGGCCAAATTAATGAATTTATGAATTTATGATTTGTCCAGCCAGCTGGTGTAGAAAATACTGAATATTGGGAGAAAAAAAAGCTTTACTTTGATATGCAACATATTAGCAGCAGTGAATCCTGAATACTGATGTATTATCCATATAATATCCAAAACCTCAGGATGTCATTAGGAAGCTTTTTCTTCTCAAGCGAGGTTTACTAAAGAGAAAAGAAAGATAAAACGATTTTTAAAAATAATAAATATCCCTGTAGACGTCAAAGCAACAATGAAACACAAATTCAATAAAGCAGCTTAACGTGTACGATCACGTGTGGTGATGCTATAAAGTGGGTTTTTTTGCGTTCTTGTTTTCCAACGACTTCTCCAAACTTCCAAGTTTTTAAGAAAATCTCTCCTCTAGGGTTTTGAAGTGGATTAAATTCAACATAGTAGGAGTGAAGTGGGAGTTACTGGAAACGTTAACTTGCATTTAAGCCTCCTGCAGTGAATCACTGTCCCAGTCACTTATACCATAAAGCAGGAATAAGCATCAGTCTGCTATTACTGTGTGGGAAAGTGAAGAGGATTTAATGAAAATGTTTATTTGACAATCAGAGTCCAGTCTCAGTCTGGCGATGAAAACAAAGTCTGGAGTCTGTGAATATGAGCTGACTGAAAAGACCGCAGGATCATTTTCAAACAAAATGCAAAGAAGAAAAATCCTTCACGATATGCCGTCTGGTCTGATTCTCTGTAAAACACTTGGAAAGGGTCATGATGACATTTTAGATTTTCGAAAAAAAAAATTAAAACAACTATATACATGGCTGATGGAATACAAAAGAGAAACCTTGCAAAATGTAAGGACTCAGCATAATATAGAGACACAAAAAATATATATTAAAAAAATCTCCAAACATGGGGGGCACGGTGGCTTGGTGGTTAGCCCGTTTGCCTCCAGGGTTATGGGTTTGATTCCCGCCTCCGCCATGTGTGTGTGGAGTTTGCATGTTCTCCCCGTGCCTCGGGGGTTTCCTCCGGGTGCTCCGGTTTCCTCCCCCGGTCCAAAGACATGCATTGTAGGTTGATTGGCATCTCTAAATTGTCCGTAGTGTGTGATTGCGTGAGTGAATAAGAGCGGGTGTATCCTGCCTTGATGCCCAATGACGCCTGAGATAGGCACAGGCTCCCCGTGACCCAAGAATAGATCGGATAAGCGATAGACAATGAATGAATCTTCAAACATAAAAAAAAAGATGGTTTAAGTATTAGTGCTGATCAAATGTTTTGTAGCAGAAAAATACAAGACAATGTCTAAACTCTCAGGGCAATACGGTCATCGGGTTTATTAGGACAATCAGATAGAAAGGAACTTTAATACACTGTCGGTTCAGAGAGAACCAGAGCGATGTTTAAACCCTGAATGAATCATGAGGGTTTGGAGATTTCAATAAAAAAGGAAAGTGCTGAAAGAAGCACAGCAAACTATACACATATCTGTCCACTGGCTACATCTTGGTTTTTAGTCAGAAAAGTGCAATAATGGTAAGAAAAATGTCCTTTAAACTGGGTTATGGATAGCTGATGCACAGCCCTAACATTTATTTATTTATTTATCTATCTATCTATCTATCTATCTATCTATCTATCTATCTATCTATTTCTTTGTTTGTTTGTTTAATTATTTAATTATTTGTTTGTTTATTTATTTATTCTTAACAGCAGTTCTAATATGTTTTATATTTTCCATTAATATATTTTTTATATTTTTATTATTAGCTGATGCACATACCTAACAGTAATTTATTTATTTTTTATTTTTATTTTTTTTAACAGTAGTTCTAATATGTTTTATATTTTGTATTTTTTTTATTTTTTCTATTTTTATTATTGTTTAATAAAATAAATATTATTATATATTATTGTATGCTATATATCTAATATATATTTATAGAAATATTGTTTTCTGGAAGATGCATCTTATAAAAACATTTTATTATAACGCATTTTCATTATGATACATTTTAACACTTTTAACCATTTTTTCGTATCATAAAAACAAATATCATTGATGTAGTGATTTATTTTTATAAGGAGACGTTCATAGAAGGAGCTTCCAGTATCAGTGGGTTTTTTTTTTTATAATAACATGAGATTTTTATTTTGGATTTAAAATGTTTTTATTACTTTTCAGGCAAAGGAAGAAAGATCTAGGTGAGGAAACAGCAGTTTTTAGCTGTTGCAGAATTCCACACCATTACATGTAACTATAAATGGATAAAAAAATGTAAAAAAATCTGATGAGGAGTTTTCAGGTTGCTGTAGAATAAAATAATCAAAAACTCTGCCGTTGTGGGAAAAACATCAGGGTGGTAACAGTAACTCAGCTTCACTGCAGGTCACATGACAATTCTACAATATTCCTACAGTTAGAAAGCTCCTAATGAATTCTTTTGTTCTCCTGAGATCCAAGAAGAGAAAATGAACAAGAAACATCTCAACTTTTGTCTTTGGAGTCAGTCTTTTAGGCCTGATTGCATTCAAAGTCCCTTTGAAACTGTGTGAAAAAGTGAACAAAACAGGCATGACAATAAATGCTGTCTGTAGTGTGTGTGTGTGTGTATGTGAGAGAGAGAGAGAGAGAGAGAGAGAGAGAGAGAGAGAGAGAGAGAGAGAGAGAGAGAGAGAGAGAACAAATGACAGACAGGAGGGTGAAAGGCAGAGAGGGTGAGAAATTAGCTAACTTTTTTTGTTTTATTTATTGATTTAGTTAAAAAGGTTTAAAAGTTCCTGTGAATTATGTCAATTATTTTATTATTTATAAAAAATATATTTCAAAAAAATAATTTTTTTCCTTTATAAAACCGTAAAATACTGTGGTACAAAATTATAATGTGAACTTTTATAATAAAAATAGATAGGTAAATAAATAAATAAATAAAATCATTATTATTATTATAGTTGTTGTTGTTGAAGAATCATCACAATTTTTTTATATATTTTTTATGCAATTATATGAAAAATATCATTTTTGTTGACTATAATAATCTTGACAGTTTGCTTCATTTCTCTCGTCGTTATTCTCACACCTGCACTACTGATAGGAAATGTCTGCGTAAAGATTCACACCTAATCACAGGTGAGATAATTAACATAGTAGACGAGGTCATTGTGCTTGAAGCTCAGCTGGCTTGCAGCGTTTGGTTGCCTGAAACTCAGAAAATTCTCAAGGAACTTTTAGGCAGAAAAAAAATCCTGGGAAATTCTGGGAGATCTACATGCTGAGTTGTTATAAGAAGTCAAATGCAGGCAGTGTGGGTGGCCATGCGGCGAGAGCTCGAGATGCTCGGCAAGTTAGTCACAATTTGTTCCTTTCTCTAGTGTTTAATCAATTCCGTGTGTACACAGTCGATACGTGTGCCAGGAGGAGGAAAAATGACCGTCCCTTCTGAGACACGTTTTTTCTCAAGGTCTCGTCTTTATTATATCACGACCGGTTTTCTCTTTCGGCACCGTCGTTGGATTGTTCAATAGTTTTGTGACGAGGTCTGCTATGAAAAGTGTTACACTAGTAACACTAGATAATATTGTTCAACTAGAACGATAGACAGACGAACTCGTCCTCTCTGTCGGTCCATCAAGTCTGCCCTAACCCTGTGAGTGGGCATGATAATGCCTAGCAGTGCCCACTGCTGGAGCTCCACTCCACTCCCACACAGCAACCCAAAAAAATAATCGATTCCTACAGCTTCATATATCCAATGACCTGATTTCTTCCCCCATCTGGTTCCAGGCACAAAAGCACAGTGATCCATGCAGCAGAGGGACGTCTGGGGTGAAAGAATGCCGCTGGAGAGGAAAAAAGCAGGGGAAGTCTGGCGCATGCAGCTACACACATGTACGCTTATAAAATACGCTTTAGGGGAATTTCAGGAGGGTGGGAGCAGTATCGGGAGGGGGCACTACACAATCCACACATCAGGCCGGCAGGATCTGACGCACACCCAAACACAAACATTATCTAAGATACAAAAACGCAACAAACGCACCCAAAGCAAAGAGACGACTATCAAACCCGACTCCACAAACAAATAAATGTCGATGTGTAAACATTGTTTAATCGCACCTGTTTGCTGGAACGGAGAGCCAAAGCGGTAAACAATGCAACCGACGAGACACTACGGCGAATATCTTTAAATCACACAACATAGCTGCTCATTTGCACAACATAAAAAAGCCAGAGTAAACAGGAGCTGGAACGGGCTTTGGTTCTGCAAACAAGCTCCAATGCAAACAAGGAGATAAATATCTGTCTCTCTCTCTCTCTCTCTCTCTCTCTCTCACACACACACACACACATACACACACACACCACACAAATGTCCATCGCCTCCCAAAGCACTGCACAAGCCAAGAAAGTTTAACCAGGAAAAAAATGTCATTTGGATAACTTGGACTCAAATCGAAAAAATTTGTGAAAGGATATGAAGGTTAGTACTCAAGGCCGGGGCTAAGATTAAGGGCTCGAGATTAAGGGGCTGGAATTAGGGGATGGGATTAAAGGGGTTCTAATTAGGGGTTGGGATTTGAGCTGGAATGAGAGACTGGGATTAAGCAGATTAGGACTGGGATTACTGGTTATTCAGCATTCCTATTCTTACAAACCTTATCCTTGTGCTGGAATTCCTCATCAGATCCAGGTGGAGAGCTGCATCTATAAAGTGTCTACGATTCAGAAGCATGGACACGGAGAGACAGATAAAAAGGCAGGCCTTGGTTATTGACCTTCCTTCATCCTCCATGTCGTCCGTGATTTCAGCCTCCTCCTGTGGAAGGGACGGCCGGTGAAAAACCCTCGTCCGCTGTTGACGATCACAGCCGTGACGCCACAAATGCTAAACACACTACCCTGCCACCCTAACCCCACGTCGCGCCCCTGCCGGCTTCTGCGGTATGAAGATGGAGTGATAATGAGAGGAATTGTTTTGGAATTAATTGTGAATGTTCCCTCCTTCCACTTTGTACCACAGGAAGAACAGAGCACATTGCTAATTATGAATTTTAATAGGATTACTACATCTCTAGCAATCTGCTATTTGGAGTATTGGAGAGATTAATGCATTCAGTGGGGAGATGATTAATCAAACGCGCAAGACTTTTGGAGTTTTATTCTTTCTCTTATTTATTTATTTCGCCTTTTTTTAATGATTGCTATAGTCTCTCTTTTCAGATACATTCTCGCTTTCTACAGTCCTGCCATTCGAGCGCTGAAAGTCAGCTTAAGTTATTAATGAACTGATTTCAGTACATCATCGTTCAAAGCCTCATCTCAGAAAAAAATATTACGTTTTTTTTTTTTTTTTAAATCGCCAAATGTATTCGCTCATCGGATCTGGCCGGCAGGCTCGGCTCCTACGCCTGGGTCTGATCAGGAATGAATATTAATACACATAAAAGATTTTGAAGATCACATATGTTCTGAGGAAAAGAAAAAGTTCAGATTTGGCAGCTGAATGAATCATTAAATCATATGTCCATCTTTACAGATTACATTAGCTACTGGTGTATAAATATTAATATTAAAATGCAGTTGAAAAATATATATATTAATAGTTTATTTGAAGTAGTCGACCTGTCCGTAACATCTTTGGCTGAAAACAGTTCTGAGAGTAATAATGATCCAATGGACGATTTTAGCCGGTGTGGCTAATGCACTCATTTTTATGCTAATCAAAGTTGCTTTGATGTGTGGCTAACTGAAAAAAAAAAGTGTGTACGTCAAATATTGTGTGAGAGATGATTCAGGTAAGCAAATGAGAAAAAAGAGACATAGAGAGACCTTCACTTCGTTGTACCTTTGACCAAATTAGCATAAAATAAACTAGCATGCATGTGACTGTGACAGCCACTGAGATTGAAAGAAGAAGAAGTTGCTTTCGGCTGCTCCCCGTTCGGGGTCGCCACAGCGTACCAACTGGTCCGCACAACAACTTGGCACAGGTTTTACGCCGGATGCCCTTCCTGCCGCAACCCTCCCATTTTTCCGGGCTTGGGACCGGCACTGCAACCAGTGGCTGGGGTTGAGGCATTGGCTGGGTATCAAACCCGGGCCTTCCGCATGATAGGCAAGCAACCTACCACTGAGCCACCAATGCCTCAGCCACTGAGATTGAAACATATTGTTAAATACATTTCTTCCTGAACACTTTCCATAAAGAAATTAAAAAGAAATAAGCCACAAGCTATTATTCATCACAGTTAGCCGGAGGGTTATAAAATTACAAATCTGCTCTAGAACAAACATTAAATTGGGATTTATTTATTTATCTATCTATTTATTTATTTATTTATTTATTTATTTATTTATTATTTATTTATTTGGACAAGGTTACAGGTAGAAAAAGCAATTTCATGTTTTGTTTTTTTTAAAAGTCTGCAGCCACTAAGATGTTTTAAAGCAAATAATCCATCTAATCTAATCAAATGCTGGCTACGGTGAACAAAGGGAAAATAAAGTACAGACAGTATGTAGGATTTCTGATGGAAGACAGACTGCAAAAATTGAGCAAGGAAAAAGGGAATTTCAAATGAAAAAGACCTCAATTCCTTTTCACAAACAGTCGAAAAAAATATTTTCTTTCCTCTTTTAAAAAAAACCTGGCTGGTTATTAGTTATTATTGATTTAATTTAATTTTATTTTTTTATTTTATCACTTTTTTTTTTTTTGAGAACCAGAAATCAGTCTGCAGAAGTCCTTCAGGTTTAATGGATTATTTCTAAGTCAATTGCTTTGATTGTGTCTTTCTTTAAAGCAAAACATGACGTTTGTACAATCATGTAGATTTTTTCATACAAAAATTGGGTGGAAAGAATAACAAAAAAAGGTAATAAAAAAAACAAACAAAAAAAACCTTCTGCTGCTAACATGGATGTAAAGTGATCTCTAAAAAATTTATCCTTCAACTTATATAGTCGAAAAAACATTTCCTTTCCTTTTTTTGAGCACCTGGCTAGTTTTTAAAAAAAATATATTATTATTATTTATTTTATTTTATTAAATTTTTTTGTGAGAACCAGAAATCACTCAACAGAAGTCCTTCGAGTTTAATGGATTATCTCTACATCAATTGCTTTGATTAAGTCTTAAGAGCAAAACATGGCATTTGTACAATCATGTAGATTTTCATACAAAAATTCAAAAATTGGGGAAAAAATACCAAAAAAAAACTAAAAAAAAACTTCTGTTGCTCACATGGGTGCAACCTGTTGAAACTACAAGCAGCAGCACAACAACTACCTGGCCCCTGCAGCTGTTCTCCTCTGCACTAACCCTTATGTCTCTAGATTACTTCACTAAACACATTCTGATTACTATTACATTGCTTCTGGCACTGAGCTAGTCCAAGGCATCTGAACTACTGAATCTACGTGGATGGCGGTTGCGAACATGGTGCGAGCCGGAGCGTAAGTGCCTGTCGTGAACGTCCCGTATATTTCCAAAACAGGGCCATTTGAGTGGCATCTGTATTGAGCAAAACATCTTGACTGGGCTATTGCCTCTGCTAATACGAGAGCGCGCTTGTCCCATATAGGTGATACATAGGCTGCTAAAATGTTCCAACGAGGATTTTATAGTGTTTACTTTAGCGCTCTCTGGCTGCACAGATCCCATAATGGATTTGTGGCTAAATTAACAAGATGAATAGACACTTATTGTCAAATGAATTTGACTGTTGATTACTGTTGCCTGGAAGCTAGTATATGAATTTTATGTTCAAATAGCACTGAGGGATTGTGTCGAGAGGCTACTCGTAGTGTTTGCTGATCGTTTTAATATTTTTTTGATATCTCTTTATTGGAGAAAAACTAAATAACCCTTTAAAATGCCATATCATGACACCATCAACTGGACTTTCCTCTTCAGCTACATTTGAAAGACCCCAGAAGGAGAAAACCAGCTCAGTCTCAATCTGGCACTGAGATGCATACCAACTCAAACCGAATACCAACAGGCAAAGAAAATCAGCTTCTTTTCCCGATAAAGATCCCGATCATTCCATTGCAGTGTGTTTATGTAATCAGAAGGGCATTCAAACCAGCTTCAGGAGTCAGCATGAGAAGCCAGATATCTGAGCACAGGAGCGTAACACATACATACTGTACAATCTACACACACACACACACACACACACACTGTAGCTCCTGCATTATAAAAACATGGAGAATCAATAATACGCTGTAAAAAAAAATAATAAGCTTTACATTCTCTGAGAAGATTCTGGACCTCTGGCTAAACACACTGATTTTTTCAAACCATAAAACATGTATTCGTGTAATGTTTTGAATTGTCTTGCTCTACAAGTCACAGACATTTATTTGTTTGTTTGTTTGTTTGTTTGTTTGTTTGTTTGTTCATTCATTCATTTGTTCTTTCATTCACTTATTTATCTATCTATTTATTTATTTATTAGCGTTTGTTTTTTGCACATTGTAAAATAGCCATTTATATAGTTGTATATTTTCCAGCCAGAAAGCACAGGGGGATACAAACTTTTGCACCCAGCCATGTCGCTTCTTGGCAAAATGTGAAATCACTTCACAATCATTTTCCTGAAGTTTCTGTTCTTCCTACAGGTTTTAGTTTGAACCCATGAGGGATGCATCAGTACAAATGATGATATTGTGTATCGGCTTGATACAGTGATCTTTTACACCTAATTGTAAATATGTTCTTTTGCCAACCTTCAATACCATGTATTAGCATGTGATGTAGTGCTAGCATATGTTCCTGCACTAATAAACAGATAACATAAAATATCTGGCTGTTTTTCTTAACATAAATAGAAGTAATCTGATAGAACATCCTGGTTTAAATAGACAGTGTTGTCGTTAACAAGGAGCTGAAGATGCTGCACACAAACGCAAGGTATTAGCGAGAATGAAGCAGTGAAGCATGTTTTCTTTCTAACAGCACATGTGAGCTGCTAGGAAGCAAAGCAAATAATATGTTGATGATCATGAGGCTGCTGATTGCTTAATAGTAAGTGGGTTCGACACTTCAGTATCGGTTTGGGTATCAACAAGTACCCAAAAAAAAAGGAAAAAAAAAAAAAACATTTGGCTCAGGAAAAAAATTAAAAAAGAAAAAAAAAAGGAAAAAAAATTGGCTCAGGAAAAAAAAATATAAAAAAATAAAATAATAATTACAAAAAAAAAAAAAATTTGGCTCAGGAAAAAGAAAAAAAAATTAAAACAAAAATTGGCTCAGGGAAAAAAAAATCAAAAAGAAAAAAAAGAAAAACATTTGGCTTAGGAAAAAAATAAAAAAAATGTTTTTTTAATTAGTAGATTTTTTTATTCAAATTGATCCAAAGAAATCTAATTATTAATAGAATTAGTTCATTAATTCTAGTGTTTTCCTTTAATTTATATTTATATGTTTCTCTCTGAAGCAACACCAGAGCCACCACTTGATTCTGGAGGTAAAGACGTTTATGCTCTCAGTTCACATAACTCTTTCTCTCTGACTTACATCTGAACATCCAAGCCTTGCCCTTTAGCATCTCAATAATCATGGAGTTTAGCAGAAAGAAGCAGTTCTCAGACTTGGATTTGTCTAAAGGATGCTAATGTATTCCTTGTGGCTCTGGAACGCTTCACACCCTCAAGCATTTCAGAGTGTATAGCAATGCCCTTACCATACAGAACTCTATTTCCATATGCACCTAATCTAGGGCTTACATAAGCTAGAACAGCACTTCAGCATCTCTCAGACAAAAGCCAAAGACTGATTATCATTCCAGAGGAAAAGAGGGAAAAAACCCCCACAAACGAATCAGTACTGGAACTCATACTAATATATGCAAGGTTTACATTAGCACCTTGAGCAATAAGATTAATAGACAAAAAAAAATGAAGGAATTTGTTTCAGGCAGGAAAACAAGTTCAGGTAGAAATGATGATTCGAGGCACTTTGTATTCCTTATACGTTTCTCTGAGGGCTTTCGTGAAAACCTTGAGCACATAGAAATAAAGGATGTGTTTATAAATAATCTTAAGCTTTTATCTGTCTGATTTAGGCGAAAGAAAATGGACGTTTATCCTAAAAATAAAAAAGATAGTACACATAGCTCAGGAAGGCTTAATCATGAACAAACCGAAATGGCTGCTACAGGTGTTTAATAGCACACTGGAGTTCATCTGTTTGAAATATTTAATGACAACAAGCTTTATTAATGTTTCATCCTGACTGTGTGGGTATCGCAGCTGTTGCTTTACCTCTGAGAAGAATTCATCAGAGTTAATTCTGCCATATGAGCGAAGCATATACGAACTCAGAACACATTCTGCTATCCCTATTACATATCAAAGTATATTCTCTAAACCCCATGTTGTCTGACAATGTAATCTGTTTTCTTTTAGATGTTTAGAAGTTCATGCGTATTCTCCAGACTACAGAAAAGAGCTGGTTAAATCTATACTCTAGTTAACTTGTTATTCGTGGATATTTGAAACATTTTTTAACTTACCAAATTTGTGTTTTCCTGAGTCACTTCTGTGAAAGTTAGCAATTCTGGACACTGAGATAGATTTCACAGTTTGCTAGCTAACGTAGCTTTGAGGAAGCTTGACAGTGGGGATCTGCTACACGTCCGCTCAAAGATATGATAAAATCCTGATTATAGTCAACTGTATTTGGACAGTGAACTATCAGTATGAAACAAAACAAATCAGAACAAGACAAAATGGAAGCAGTTATATAAAGTGGTCTTCAAAAAAGGCAGCAATTATGCAGTGGTGTGGTTCTTAAAATGGCAGTAATTAAATAGTGGATCCTGAAGTGGCAGCGGTTATGCAGTCAAAATGGATGCAGTTATACACAGTAGATTTAAAAAATGACACAAGTTATATACAGTGGATGTAAAAATGGCAGCGGTTATACCTTGGATGTAAAAATGGCAGCAGTTATACAGTGGTGTGGTTCTCAAAATAGCAGCAGTTATGCAGAGGTCTTTAAAATGCCAGCAATTATGCAGTGGTCCTCAAAATGGCAGCAATTATATAGTGGTTCTAAAATGGCAGTGGTTATATACAGTGGATCTCAAAATGGCAGCAGTTCTACAGTGGTGTGAATCTCAAAATGGCAGCAGTTAAATAAAGTGGATCTCAAAATGGCAGTGGTTATGCAGTGGATCTCAAAATGGCAGCAGTTATATGCAGTGGACCTCAAAATGGCAGTGGTTATATACAGTATATCTCAAAATGGCAGCAGTTATATTAAGTGGATCTCAAAATGGCTGCAGTTATATAAAGTGGATCTCAAAATAGCAGCAGTTATGCAGAGGTCTTTAAAATGCCAGCAATTGAATAGGGGTTATAAAATGGCAGCGGTTATATACAGTGGATCTCAAAATGGCAGCAGTTATATATAATTGTCTTCAAAATGGAATTAGTTAAATATAGTGGATCTCAAAATGGCAGCAGTTATATGCAGTGGACCTCGAAATGGCAGTGGTTACATACAGTGGATCTCAAAATAGCTGCAGTTATATAAAGTGGATCTCAAAATGGCAGTGGTTATATAAAGTAGATCTTATAATGGCAGCAGTTATATGCAGTGGATCTCAAATTGGCAGTGGTTATGCAGTAGATCTCAAAATAGCAGCAGTTATGCATAGGTCTTTAAAATGCCAACAATTATGCAGTGGTCCTCAAAATGTCAGCAATTAAATAGGGGTTATAAAATGGCAGCG
>JAUCMX010000023.1:15820244-15835244 GCA_033459395.1 Hemibagrus guttatus | reverse complement strand
AGAGAGGGGGAGACATTGAAACTGAAGAGAGAGTCAGGAGTTACAAAAGAATTAATAATAATAATAATAATAATAATAATAATTTAATAATATTAAAAAACAGATTGACTGTTACAGCATTCAGCTCATTAAGTTTGTATTGAGGAAATTTCATTATCTCCTCACATCACATGTTGATCAGCCCTGAAGCACAAGCACCGAGAGAGCAGAGTTGACTCGTTCAGTCGGGTCTCTGAGAGACTCGTGCTTACCAGAGACGCACAGAGACAAACAAACAGAAGCCGGGCTATTTTTAAAGCATCTTGCCAAGTCCCGTCAATGAAGAAAAAAAAAAGACAGGATGGCAGACAAAGAAAGATCCATAAAGTGTCAAAGGGATTCGCAGTCACCGGGAGGCCTATTCTGCTCCTCGCTCTAACAAACATATCGACGGTCTCTTTTTACGGCATGCGGGAAGCTCGCGGATTGGATCAATAGGCTAAAAATGTACCGCCGCTGTCGCATCTGGATCTGGTGCCCCGAGGCTGATCTGTGGAGATAAAGCACCTGGTTCAATTTGGCATGAATAACCAAATGATAAAAAAAAAAATAAAAAAAATACTACAAGATAAGAAGAAATTGTGATTTTTCTACAAAGTGGGAGAGAGAATAACAAAACAGTAAAAAAAAAAAACTGTGCAGGATTCCACGGAGACAAAACACAAAAAAAATAGACCAGAGAGAAATAATTTGGCATGTGACCATGACTGTTTCCTCTCGATTTAATTATATGTAATGAGTGACAGAGGTTGGTCTCGTTTTGATTTTTTTTTTCTTCCCTACATGTGCATGAATTATTGTAATGGGGTTAAATTAGGCCTGTGTGATTATGCGTACCCACTGCCTGGTCTTGGGGGAGCAGTGGAGGAGCAAGGCTGCGGCCTGGAGATAATGAGAGAGTGTTTTATTCTCCACGCTCGCTCGTTCTCTCACAGAAAGCACGCACACGAGCCCACCCAAAAAGCCCGACGCAGAAAATACCAGCACGCAATAACACACATTTTTTGGGCACGAGCACCAACCCTGACTGTGTGTTGGACGGCGTCCTGGAAGATGATCCAAATAAGCAAAGGATGATGGGGAAATGGAAAAAAAAAAAGGAAAGAAAGAACAGAAAGCGTCTGTGCACCAGCTGTCTCGGCCATTAGCATTCTAAACGGAATCCAGCCATTCGGCAATTAACAGTCAGAATGCTGCAATTAGTTTAGCGCTCGCATCGCAATGATCCAATTAATAAGCGTTTACATGTTTCTTAACGGCCGGCGTTATCAATTCAGCGGCATGTCAGGTTTGATCACGTCTTTGTGTGCAGGTATAAGCCTCTAGTGGGTTGTGTGTGTGTGTGTGTGTGTGCAGGCACGTGAAAGATACACTTCTCTTGGGAAATCTGTTATCATCTTTGTAATCTAATGCGTTTTTCCACGGAGCTGAGACTCCATACCTGCCGAGAGCGCTTTAAATCTGCAGCTCTCGGGGTCACCGAGAGGTCACGTGTTTAACGCTTATCTGTAACCTTGAGCCCGGAGAACGCCGTTACACCGCTGTAATCGGACAAATCCGGGGCGCCTCAAGCAGTTTGTGATATAGCATTTACCGTCAGATACAATAATCCTCAAGCTAATTCAAGAAAAAAAAAAAAAAAAAAAAAAGAAAAAAAAAACAATAGCTGTGTGAAAGGCAATCAGAAATTGCTTCCAAAGTGGTTTTCACTTGTTTTTATAAGAATAACATCGTTAGCGCAGATACAGACACTATCTCAGTCCCTAACCCCTAATTAACCTCGGTATGTTTCATAAGAATTGGTAATGCTGGTAAATGTGGGTATTGTTACTCCTGCTAGATCACTGGAAGAGTTTATTCATTTTATTACACAGTTTTCATCATTTTTATTACTGGTTTCTTCCCAATCCTAGGCATGCTCTAACAATTTTGGCATTTTCACAGTTCTCACTGTACTTATAAAGTCTGTCCTGACATTTAGATAATGTGCTGAATCTGATCTGATACATTACACAAAACACAAACATCAGACCCGGGTTAGATTCCTACAAGATTGGGATTGGTCTTTTAAATTGATCGCTTTTTAGGTAAATGAATTCGAGGTTATTGATATCGTAGTTTTTTAATTGTACAGTTAATACATTTTTAGCAGTAGTGCAGTTCTGAAGAAGTCAAGCCAATGTCTGTTTAGTCTAATGAAAGTAAGAAAGAAAGAAAGAAAGAAAGAAAGAAAGAAAGAAAGAAGAAAGAAAAAAAGAAAATAAACCCTCCACATTCAAAAGGTCCATCTGATCCGTGGCATTTTACGGACAAGCCCCCAAATAAGTATTGGCCCAAACTGCAACAGAGGCTCAGAGGAACACGTTTAGAAAACCACTTTTGTTTCCCCCGTGAGCCGCATGCTCAGAAAGC
Source organism: Hemibagrus guttatus (assembly GCA_033459395.1). Lineage (NCBI taxonomy): Eukaryota > Metazoa > Chordata > Actinopteri > Siluriformes > Bagridae > Hemibagrus > Hemibagrus guttatus. The sequence goes on along the minus strand of JAUCMX010000023.1, from coordinate 15,832,793 downwards.
CGCGGATGGGGTCGTGCTCCCACGCCTCGGAGCAGCGAATGTAAACATACGGTTCAGAGGATAGAATCACAAATCGATGGAGCTCTCCATATTGTTCGGAGAACCTTTTATAAAGAACTGCATAGGAATAACGGCTTCTTTTTTTCTTCCCGGGGCCTGCAATTGTCAAGGCAAACCGTTCATTATTTGGCAACCGATGCACCTTCGTGCTCTGGTAACGATGTACACAAAGACATAGTTAGCAATTTTACCAATTTGACAGGTGCAACAGAATGACTCATTCAGCATACAGGTGCGAAGCAAAGTTGTTTTCCGCTGAATCGAAACCAGTACAGGTGCAACGTCTCCGACTCGTCCCCCGGCGATTTCCCCAGTTATGTATAATGTTCGTTTCAGTAAAACGCCGTGGTACTGATTTCCAAAAGCGCTCTACAATTATCATAAGATGTTCATCATGATACAAAATCTGCCTGCCATCAGACACAGGAGTCCAAGTGCAGAGAAAAACAGAGTGGAGGGAAAAAATGAGAACATGGAACAGATTCCATCATTCCAACTGCACCATGTTTGCTGTATAATATCACATTCGCCATAACGAACGCCATATAAAGATGTACAGAGGATAGAAATGACCACAAAGATGCTTCCTAGTTTGTTAGGGCATCATGTTGGACTTTTTTACCAATAAGATTCTGTGACTACATGATAAGTTGGTGTACTAGAAATATTAGATTTGAGAATAGTGATATACCCTAGATGATTTTTAAGACACTGGGATTTGTTTGAAGCATCATTCTGGATATTTTTATGAGGTACTGTGATGCTTGGTTTACAAAAGTGAGAAATATTTCATGTAGTTAGAGCTAAGTAAGAATGTTCAGTGTGTATTGGAGCCAAACCTGAAACTGGGAGATATTTCTTAATGGACATCTGACCATCACAGTCATGTCAGTTTGTCCTTCCCCAATCACAACGATTGTCTAGAATGTCTTTGCATGCTACATAGCTAAGATTTTCTTTCCATAGAGCTAATCCTGTTCCAGCGTGACAATGCACCTGTGCATAAAGAGAGCTCTAAGATGAACTTGAGTGACCTGCACCTGCATAGAACCCTGACCTCAAGAACACCTTCACGATGCTGATTGGATGCCAAGTCTTCCAAATTACAGCAGGGGTGGCTCAAGTGGTTAAGGCTCTGGGTTGAGGAATGGGGTTCAGGCCACAGCACTGCCATGCTTCACTGTTGGGCAATTGAGCAAGGTCCTTGAACCCCAGCCCCCACCCCCCAACACCACCACCACCACCACCTGCTCCAAGGGTGCTGTATCATAGCTGTGCTGTAATGTATGTGTGGCAATAATAAAGGCTTCGTGCTCTCAGTTCTTTTATTTCCAAGCACTTCCAAGCTCCATTTTTGACTCTAATTCCATAACCATACTCTAACCCCTTCAGTCTTGCGCGTGTCCTTACAAAGTGTGTTACGAGCCACATTACGAGGCGCGTCCTCGTTTTTGACAAATTCAGAAACGAGGAAAAAAGCTGGACTTGCACTTCTGAAAGGTCAATTCCCAAGCAACAATCTAGCTGCATTGATTTATAACGCACATTTAACATTTGTTAAAAGATTCTCTTCATATCTTCGGTCCCAATCATGAAATGAATAACATCAACAAAACATATGTGACATTTATGCTTTTTGCTGACTGGTATAAAGTTGAAAGATGAGCGTGTGCCACAGTTATCTGAGAAAGAGGATCATATTGAATTTCTTTGAACAGGCTTGCTGATCTAGCATCGCTTTTTTTCTTCCCCTTTGGCTTTGCTATGGTTATGAATGGGATTACATGGGGTGAGAGGAGAATAATCAAAGATCTGCGGCCATAATCAGCTTGATAAACACGGGGTCGTATGCGAGCGTGTCAGAAAGAGTCAGTGTCTGAAGAGCCGAGCTGCTGTGAGCTACAATAAGAGTGTTAAAGAATACTTTTCTATAGACACTGAAAAAAAGACAGGAAACCAAGTTACATAAAAATATCCTTCTCTCCAGAAATCAATATGTTCCACTGAATATTTAACATTTTTTTCAGTTAAAAGCTAAAGAATATAAATAGTAGAATTACATGAATAATCCAACAGAATAGTGCATAGAGTGTGTTTAATTTATGCGTATAAGTTAACGATGTGATTGAGTAAAACTCACAGCTCACAGCATCAACTATTCATTTCAGACTGATGTCTATGGCACTTTTAACAATGTCGCAAAGCAGCTTTTCGCAGAATTATTTCAATTCTAGATATAAATTTTGCCCTAATGAGGAAGCCAGAGGTGACGGTGGTGAGGGAAAACCTCACTGAGACGATATGAGGGAGAAACCTTGAGAGGAACCAGGCTTGAAATGAAAAATCATCTGGGTGACAATGGAGAGAGTGATTATAAACCATTATAAACACTTGACAGTGTGATTATAAATTATTATACACAGCAGAGAGAGTGATTATAAATTATTATAAACACCAGAGAGAGTGACTATAAACCATTATAAACACCAGAGAGTGTGATTATAAACCATTATGAACACCAGGGAGTTCGTTTATAAATAATTATAAACACCAGACAGAGTGATTATAAATAATTATAAACACCAAAGAGAGTGATTATAAACCACTTTGAACACCAAAGAGTTTGATTATAAATAATTATAAACACCAGAGAGAGTGGTTATAAATAATTATGAACACCGGAGAGAGTGATTATAAATAATTATGAACACCGGAGAGAGTGATTATAAATCATTATGAACACCGGAGAGAGTGATTATAAATCATTATTAACACAGAAGAGTGTCACATTATAAACCACTATGAACACCAAGGAGAGCGATTATAAATAGTTATAAACACCAGAGAGTGAGATTATAAATAATTATAAACACCAGAGAGTGATTATAAACCACTTTGAACACCAAGGAGAGCGATTATAAATAGTTATAAACACCAGAGAGTGAGATTATAAATAATTATAAACACCAGAGTGAGATTATAAATAATTATAAACACTAAAGAGAGTGATTATAAACCACTTTGAACACCAAGGAGAGCGATTATAAATAGTTATAAACACCAGAGAGTGAGATTATAAATAATTATAAACACCAGAGAGTGATTATAAACCACTTTGAACACCAAGGAGAGCGATTATAAATAGTTATAAACACCAGAGAGTGAGATTATAAATAGTTATAAACACCAGAGAGTGAGATTATAAATAATTATAAACACCAGAGTGAGATTATAAATAATTATAAACACTAAAGAGAGTGATTATAAACCACTTTGAACACCAAGGAGAGCGATTATAAATAGTTATATACACCAGAGAGTGAGATTATAAATAATTATAAACACCAGAGAGTGATTATAAACCACTTTGAACACCAAGGAGAGCGATTATAAATAGTTATAAACACCAGAGAGTGAGATTATAAATAGTTATAAACACCAGAGAGTGAGATTATAAATAATTATAAACACCAGAGTGAGATTATAAATAATTATAAACACCAAAGAGAGTGATTATAAACCACTTTGAACACCAAGGAGAGCGATTATAAATAGTTATAAACACCAGAGAGTGAGATTATAAATAATTATAAACACCAGAGAGTGATTATAAACCACTTTGAACACCAAGGAGAGCGATTATAAATAGTTATAAACACCAGAGAGTGAGATTATAAATAATTATAAACACCAGAGAGTGATTATAAACCACTTTGAACACCAAGGAGAGCGATTATAAATAGTTATAAACACCAGAGAGTGAGATTATAAATAATTATAAACACCAGAGAGTGATTATAAACCACTTTGAACACCAAGGAGAGCGATTATAAATAGTTATAAACACCAGAGAGTGAGATTATAAATAATTATATACACCAGAGAGTGATTATAAACCACTTTGAACACCAAGGAGAGCGATTATAAATAGTTATAAACACCAGAGAGTGAATTATAATAATTATAAACACCAGAGAGAATGGTTATAAATTATTATAAACACCAGAGAGAGTGGTTATAAATTATTATAAACACCAGAGAGAGTGGTTATAAATCATTATTAACACAGAAGAGTGTGACATTATAAACCACTATGAACACCAAGGAGTGCGATTATAAGTCATTATAAACACCAGAGAGTGATATTCTAAATCATTATACACACCAAAGAGAGTGATTATAAACCATTATAAAAAACAAGAGAGTGTGATTATTAACTATTATAAAGACCAGAAAGTGCAATTATAGCCCATAATAAACACCGGAGAGCTTTGTTGCTCATATACAGGTATACTACAGAGCCAGAAGTTTGTGATCACTTGACGAACCACATCCATATGTCCATCCTGCTCCAGAACTGGCCACTGCTTCACTCTTATCATGACCTTCACTCTTCTTATCTTTCCATGAATTCCAATGGAGGAAAAATCCTAATGCATAAGAAAGGTCCACGTATAGGTGTGATGGTCAGGTGACCACATATAGTGGTATAGATATTCACCTTTCACCTTATAGACACACAGCAAGCTACTGAGGTCTTAGTGGAGTTAAAATCAGAGCAGAACTGAACAACGACCCGATAACTCGAGACGATATTACTCACCGTTCCAACAGACGCAACACATTCCATTTCAATCCAACCCTAATCTCTGAAGCTAGTGTTACGCCTACCTGAGATCAGATCAAATAAGTTCACGTTGTGCGTGGAGAATACCAAGATCTCACTGCCGGTTTAGATTATTGATAAGTACAGTTTATTCAAGTAGCATCACCTCGGAGGACAAGCGGGAGCTGCGTGTGTCAAGATGCTATCAGAAACAAACCGGGCGTCTTCTCATTAAAATTTGTTTGTCGGAAAGGCGTACGAGTAAATGGGATCCCAGAAGTACTGCTACATCAATAACGCACCACTAAGAGATTTCATCATCATTTTTTAAGCTGCTAGACGTTCTCTAAAGGCTTGGCTGACATTAATACATTTAGACGTGTGTGTGTGTGTATGTGTGTGTGACTGTTATTCTGATAATGAGTGATTAAATACTCATAGACTGAGGAGGCTCTAAGAGACACTTCACCAGAGAGGCATTTCAAGTCATCAGCATCTAACCGAATGGGAAAATATTTATTTACGAAACAGGAAGGGAAAAAAAGGCGAAAAATAATAGCATGAGCTGCTGCTTGTGAGAAAATTGATTCTATATCTATTCACTTAGAGTTAAAATATTTGTAAACACTTGAAACTAAGGAAACAAGCCAGATTTGGAAAATAAGGTAAAGTAAGGATAAAAAAAGGGAACTTTTTTTTTCAAGAAAGAAAGAAAGAAATCACTTTTGCAGCATATATCACTGTTTATCATGTAGAACGGCCACACGCGGCTTTCATCGAGGAACCTTATTTAGATTCAATTTTCTGATCACCGGCCGCTAAACAGTAAAAGCGTCAGGACATTGTGCCGTTGTCGCAACCTCATCTCATCTGCGGGGCCAAAAAGAAATCACGCGAGCGAGAGAATATCTGAGAAGCTCGCTTGCTGATATTGCTTCTTAAAAAGCATGATCCTTTCTCTGCTCTCAAATAACTAGCGAAAGGAAAGAACCCTTCATCAGAAACATCTCCAAAAAGATCGGCTTTAATTTCAGACAGAGTCAGTCGGTGGGCGGGAGGAATTAAATCATGAACAATAACCACCGCTTTGCTTTCTGGTTGTAATTTGGAGCAACAGACTGAAATAATCAAACTTTTACCAACCCGGAAAAAAGAAAAAAAAAAAAAAAAAAAAAAAAAAATATATATATATATATATATAAAACTGAGCGTAGACGTTCAGGTCCTTGAACTCGAGTGTATATGAGAACAGCTTGCTTTCTTAAAAGCTTTTTGTTGGTTAAAAAACTCACACTCGCAAGAAAAAGTTTTGCACAGCTTTCGGAAGGATTTAATAATAATTAAAAAGAAAATGTAAAAATCATGGAAGACATGCATGCTGTCACACAAGACACGTAAATAAAATGTGTTCGGAAATGTCAGAAGGTGTTAATTAATCTCCCATACCATCAATAGGATTGGCTGCAAGGCAAATCGCAGGTATATACTGAAGATCTTCTCGTTTCTATAGTAACAACTCACTCCCAGATGCTCCACAGGAGAAACAGATACTGCGAACGCTAAGGACGGAGCTCTCAAACATGGCAAAAGGGTTCAATTATCTGTATATTTACTCCTGTTTCGGATTATCATCTCGTTCTGCTTCAGAAAATGGCTTCCTAGTTGACGTGATTTCTGCTTTTCCTCCAGACATACTGAGACCTTTTGTTATTTTCCTTCGTTCCCATTGTGCCAGAAGCACTACAGAAGAACATCTAGGTGCATCTTGATCTTAGGTTTATTTTTGTGTTTTGTTTTTTTAAAGCAGTAGTTTCACATGTATACTGTTCCCGTCGTGATCTTTCAGCATCCACATGAATATGTTCTTGATATTTAGTGACCATTTATTCTTTAGCCTTCGTGTTCTTCTAAGTTCCTCTGCTTTTCTTATAGTTCCTAAGATACAAATTCGACATCAAGCAAAGTTTCCTAACAGTGTTATTTCACTGATTAAAACATCTGCCTTCAATTACTTCTTAAGAAAAGTTATTAACCTTGAGGATCATATTTTATTCCCCAGTTTGGATTGTGATTGCTTTGTGCGGTGTTTTCGGTACAAGATTTAATAGAAGAGCGTGTCTTTTACTATGACTTCAGTTCAATTAAAAAAAGAAGGGAAAAAAAAACAACAGGTAGCGTTTGAGTTCATAAATGTAAAAAATCTTGAAATCACGTTCTTAAAGGGGATTTTTTAAGTGTCTGCAGTCATTTGTACTATATAAAAGTACAAAAAACAAAAAAAAAAAAAAAACAAGCCTGTCACATAATCAGCAGTTAAAATGTATTTATAAAGATGAGAGAGTTCTCTGAATATTGCACACAATAACACAGTTACTAAGAAACCAGATCTGTGTTTGAATCTTGACCAGCCCACACACCAATTTGTATTCACTTTGGGAAAAAAAACTTCATTAAGAACACACAGGCTGTTGTCCAAAATTAAGGACATGAAGTCAAATAAAAGGGTTTCATTCTGCTTTCTCTTTCTCTCGCTCCATGTCTTTCTGTCTACATTATACTTTTATATAAAATGTCAAGGCTTCATGGTCATGACGTTTCCGAAACCAATAAGTTTCCGAACAGAAGAAATATATAATGTAGCGCTGATGAATAAACAAATAAATAAATATTGCCAAATTCTGAACTAGTTTCTCTGAATTCGTAGAAGCCTGTGATTTGCATTTGCATGACTGTCAAAGTTTCCGACCAATCAGATTTAAGAAATTCGACAGCTCTGTATTATTACCTGGTATATGCCGTGTTTTTATCTCTCACCGTTTACACCGACACGGGTATACTGGGTATATGGGTTTGATCTTTTAAACATCCGCTCATGCATTACTCCGTATAGCATACACAACATTCAGAGAACATGACTGAAATATATTTTCCATTTCACCTATTACTTCTCCAAGGCAAAAAAAACCCCACACAGACTGCATCAGACCTTGACGGATTGACTGTTACCGCTGGGAATTTAGCCTCTCAAAATCCTCCCTCCCTTTCTTTTTCCCCCACATATACATCCAAACACAGGTTTACTGTTTTAATGACCTCTCGAAGACCAGACTGAGTCTGCTCACGATCTCACCTTCGCATCCTTTACACTGCATTTTTCAGCACCTCTTCCCTCCAGGAATGAGAAACATGACCGTCAAGAGAAAAACAACAAGATGCAGGGACAGGCTCTTCCTCCAGGGCCAGTGACCCACATCACTTGTTGTGATGCTGTATGTTTCAATGTTTCATACGAACGCTCTATGGCCCCAACACAGATCCGGCTTCCTGGACTTTGTGGGTCAAATCAAAGTGACAGACAGAAGCTATTTACAAAATGTTTGTTGATGCTCATTTACTCGTTTTTCACCCAATTTAATTTGTATCTGTAACTTCCACTTGGGGCTCGATATATTAAATCTGTTAATCTATCTTGACAAATAAACAATAGTATTATCCGTGTATTAAAAAATGCACATACAATTTCGAGCCTTGGTTTCATTACTGAGTGTTTAAATTCTCCTTAAATAGAAATTTACTGAACCTCAGGAGCTTTTATAAAAAAGTGTTTATGAGTGAACTGAATTCTCATGAACACTGGATTTCTTGTGTAAATAATCCTGTAATCGGTTACAAATAAATACATCTGTTTGTGTCCAGCTGCAGTGGTTTACTGTCTGATATAAACTCAGTTGATGGTTCTGTATCATGGATGGATGGATGGATGGATGGATGGACAGACAGACAGATAGATAGATAGGCAGACAGACAGACAGACAGACAGACAGATAGACAGATAGACAGATAGATAGATAGATAGATAGATAGATAGATAGATAGACAGACAGACAGATAGACAGATAGATAGATAGATAGATAGACAGACAGACAGACAGACAGACAGATAGATAGATAGACAGACAGACAGATAGACAGATAGACAGATAGACAGACAGATAGACAGACAGACAGACAGGCAGACAGATAGATAGATAGATAGACAGACAGATAGATAGATAGTCCTGTTTCATTATACAATCCTTAGCTTCTTTTACTGCAAAACTCTTTTAGTACAAATCGATTCTCTCCTCTCTCTCATAATCCCAGGGAAGGAACTGGTCTCTGGGTCTGATTGACAGCTGACCTTATCTTCATATAAGATAAACCCAGGCATTTTAGAAAATAAATAAGCACACGAGTAGATAATAGTATGCGAATGTTACTGCATTTTACTTTGTCCGCTGTGGTCTTTAAACACAGTGAGAAAAACAAGTGTTAGTTTTCAGTAGTAATAAGTCTTGCAGGCCAAATTCCACCAACATCAAATTTTATGAGGTCATTAAAACTCATTTTGATTCTATACTTGAATCCGGAGAGTAAACACCTAGTTAACCTCAATCTAATCATTACTAGATTTGCAGCAGGATGTATTTAACATTAACAGGAGTCCATCACGGATCCAATTTGGTTGTGTACATAAATTATTACTATGGCAGGTTATCTCATCAGAGAAATGAGATTAGGCGAAGGAGAGGATAAGGCCAAGTAAACGAGCTCAGAGTGAGTTGACTCGATGTTCGGGCGTTCGCTTCATAGCCTCCGCGGCTCCCTAAACACCCCCTGACGGCTCATTGATTACTTTGTCGCTTTGACCTTTGAAGTGATTGAACGCTTGTGGGATATTACATACATTTCTATGGGAGCTGAGCCAGCGACCCGGAACGGCACTGCAGAGACACAGCCGATGAAAAATACACTTCTTACGTGGGTGCCGAGGGCTATGCGCTATTAACTAACGAATTCGTGACAACAGCCTCGCGCTTGCCGCTTTGTCACATGAACATGTAGGTGAGTGTGAGTGTGTGGATAGCAATACTCGAGATATGTAGCATATGTTTCCAAGACAAGGCCCCAAAATTGATTCGCTGAAAACAGCATGTGGGATTGATTTTTGTTCTCCCACTGCAATTTCATGCATCACAATCAGTCCTGAATATAATGAGATTAATAGCAAAATAGCGCCAGACAAGCTCTCGGGATATTCTGATCGTCATCAAATGGTCTATAATTGATAATAGTAATTGATAATGACTTCACGTTCGAGGCATAGTTCGAACCCTATCTGAAATATTTTGAACATTATACCTGGAAATTCTTCTTCCTAGATGGGATATATAACACACATACTACACAGCTAATTATATATACATTACTAAACAAAGGAATTGTGCTAAGCTCAGAAAACGCCAACAGGGTCAACATTACAATTCCATATTTAACAGATCCAAACAACCTCTGGTCTGCTGGTTGAGCTACTATTGCGAGAATCAAGGTTAACCAATCAGAGGCATGCATTTTGTTCCAATTCTGTTTGAAAGGCATCTCTGGATAATTACACCTATCATGTGAAGACTTTTATTCAGTGTATTTCTACCTAACCGCTTCAGTTACAACCCGAATCTCAACAGGATCCATTAGAGGGATCACATTATCTCTAAACTCAGCAGCAAAGTATCCACATAGCTTACACAGAACTATGAAACACTCTACAGAAGGTCAAAATAGATTCTCAATTTTCCTTGGCCCTCATCTTTACCTTTGCTCTTACTAGCGTTTCATCACCATGAGTATAACACAAAACAAAAACTCTAATATATCAGCACTTAAGTCCTTGGGAGCACCACATGTTGTTTTTTTTGTTTTTTTGGTCTGCCTTTCACCACAGCCGATGTGAAAGGGGATGATTAACAGCCCTCGACTGTGGAACATGCCATGTCCTTCATGCACATCCTCTAAAAGCGTCGTTTGTATTTTAGAGTGAAAGGGCCAGACATTAGAATTGCAAAACATTGGCGTAAGGTACTATATTTTAGAGTGTCCTTACCAAATCTGCATGAATTACACCTCAAAAAAGTAATACGTTAAAGCAGTGCCCATTTCTCTCTCCTAATTCCTAATTTAGGTAATTGAAAAATAGCCCTGGAGACAAGTATTAATTTTAATCAGTAATAATTCATCACTATTAGCTCCCTGTTGAATATTCACCATGATATTCTTTCTTCTCCTTTCACATGGGCATTAATAATAACGTTCAATACGAGCACTAGAGGAGGGAGTGTGATTACTTAACCTGCAAAAAAAGAAAAAAAGCACACCGTAATCATAAATCTAGAGTACAGCAGGAGATTCAGGCCAAATCAACTAAAATATTTAAATGAGGGGTTGTATTTACTCTTGAGCACTGGCCCTTGTGTTCCTTAAGTGTGCAATAATAGCAGGAACAGGTAAGAGGTGGATAAAGTGCTGGAAGTTTAATGGCTCAAATAAGAGATTTGATTTAATATGAATCATAAAGCATTGTGCATGTGTGTGTGTGTGTGTGTGTGTGTGTGTGTGTGTGTGTGTATTAGAGAGAGAGAGTTGTGATGCAGTTGTGTGACACTTTTACCACCTGAAAGTTGATCATTTTCCTCTAACACCACATCCCAATGTAATTTATGCCACAGCTCTTCACCAGCAATTACATTTGTTTCTAATTAAACAAACACACATTTATATTTATGGCATTTGGCAGACTAATTTTATTTAACTGAGCAATAAGGGCCTTGCTAAAGGGCCCAGCAGTGGCAGATTGATGGACCTGGGATTCGAACTCGCAACCTTCTGATCATTACTCCAATCACCAAGCTCCCACATCCCCAAACAAGACACATCCTATGAGTTAGTTCCTGTTATGACTTACTCACTTTTTCCCTCTCAAGTCCACTTAAAGAGAAAGAAAAATACATTCTCATGTTTCTGAGAAACCAGATGGTAAAAATAAAAAAGTAAGGACCTGAGGGACTTGGGTCATACATGGGTCAAATTGTGATGGCTAGGTTCAGAGTGCCTCCAAAACATCAGGTGTTACGAGGTGTTCCTCGTATACACTGGTTTCTAAGTGGCTCAAGGAAGTACAAGTGGTGAAGGGGAGACTGGGTCATGAGCTCAGAAGGCTTACTGAACAAGGCTTTTACATCATGTGGACATTATGGTGTGTATGTGTGTGTGTGTGTGTGTGTGTGTGTGTGTGTGTGTGTGGAAGAGGTGGCACCAGAATGTACTACAGGCAGTGTGATGCTCTGGGTATTGATTTGCTGGGAAACCTTGGCTCCTGGCATTCATGTAGATGTAACTTTGACATGCAGCACCTACTTAAACATTGGTGAAGACCAAGTATCAAGGGGTGCATCATGGCAACGGTATTCCCTAATGGCAGTGGCCTTTCAGCAGGATAATGCGTCCTGTTTCACTGCAAAAAATGTTCAGGTATGGTCTGAAGAACATAACAAGATGATGTCTATGGGATGCCCTGGACATACATGGTGTCCCCGCTTCACAATTTACAGGATTAAAGGATCTGCTGCAAAAGTATTGGCACCAGATCCAACAGCACACCTTAGGAGGTCTTGTAGAGTCCAAGGAGGAGCCACAGAGGATTAGGCAGGTGGTTTTAGTACTACGGCCGATCTGTTAGGTATTTTATAATACACATCATCACAAAAGACCAATGCACTGCTGATATTACAGACATAATAAAAATATATATGTGTTTTTAAATTTAGGTCTCTTGGCAAACGCACTGGCCTCATTAAAACAAGCCGGTTTAATGGACAGAAACTGAGTGAATAACACTTTCCTGATGAGTAGCAGCACTTGGCTAATGGAGCGCATTGTACTGGAGGTAAGTCATATCCGACAGTCTGGTCAAGGAGAGAAAAGGCTGGAAGGAAGATGTGCTAATTGAGTGAGCCCTTCCACTGCAGAGGCGTAAAGCCTGAGAATAAACCGTATTCCTTGTTTCTCAA
>JAUCMX010000023.1:15737744-15815244 GCA_033459395.1 Hemibagrus guttatus | reverse complement strand
GTTAAGAAGCAACGGTGAGTGTCAATGAATTAATTTGATTTCAATAAAACGGCACCTTTTATTTTTTTTGGCAGAATGCGAGAATGAGTTGCTGAATGTGGGTGTGAGATTTAGAAAAAAAAATAAATGAATTTAAAAATAATAATAAATTAGATAAAAATAAACTGTTAATAAAATTAGATAAATAAACTGCAGATCTGCCAAGTTGCATGTTTATATATATTTTTAATTAATTCATTTACAATGATAAATGAATGAATTTTTTTTTAATGCTGTTTAACAATTTTTTTTTAAGTAGGCATTTATTTAATATTAAGAATAGCGAACACTACAACTTTCCAGTTTGTCATTAAGGCTGGTGTGGAACTGTTTATAGCTGCTATAATGTAAGTGACAACGTGACATTAGTGTTATCATGACATTAAATGTAAACCATTAGACAGTCATTATTCAATAAATTAAAAATGATAAATTGCCGTGATACAGAAGGAACAAAACATTTCTTTTATTTCACTCCTAGCTTATTACTTGCACTGCCTCATCAGTGTTAAATACCATGTTGGATTTTCCCAACCTCCCAACCCTGTCCTGCAGAATTCCCCATAATAAAAAAAATGCTAATTAAAAAAAGACAGGGAAGCTCAAAGGTCGAATAACTGCTCAGATGAAAAGCGTGGGTGTTTATCAAATAAGCAGAAGTCTGACCGACAGCTGCACGAAAACCACAGATGCTGCCATTACCATTTCAATCAAACGGGTTCAAAAACATTTGCAAATAGAGAGAAGCAGCATGACACCTTTTATATTCGGCGAGCAGAAGGCCGCTGTCGGAGACACCACGCTCTGATGAGTGTGCAGCCGGCGAACATGTACGCTTCAAGGAAGTTATAGACTGATGTGTGCATCTGTGGCTGAGCCAGAGTATGGTCACTCCAGCATGAGAGAAAGACTGAAGATGAAACACCCACCTGTGTGTGAAGAGCCGGAGGAACAGTCAGGATGGCTCGTCCATGAAGACGGGATGTCAGGTATAATAACTGGTTTCCATGGAGAAAGAGTAGAAATAAACAATAATTCCAGTCAGGCATATACGGGCTTTGTGTTGAGGAACTGTCAGCTGATCAAGATGCTGAAGAGAAGGGAATTTCTTCGCAGACGGATAGCTGCTATTTACACCACCGTGCTGCTGGATTCTGATTGGTCAGAAGGTTTTGATTCAAGTTCATGAACAGAAGCTTAAGAATTTATTTTTTTATGAATACACGTGAATCTTACCAGTATGTAATTGATGTGGCGAAGTTCTCTGGAAGTAAATGTTTATTACGCATGTAGGGAAGGATTCCCCAGTGTCTGCGCTGTTCTTTTTCAATTTTCTGACATAAAAAGAGTCTTAAACATTATCTTAAACATCTTAAACAATCTTAAGCAATTCTCAGTCTTAAAAAACGTCAAGTAAATAAATCCAAAATACTGCAAACTGAGGTAAGAGTTGGTTGCATCATCCATGGCTTCCATAGGAGGTTAAACGATTAAATCAGAAATATTTATAAGTGCTTCTTAACTTGGTAACCTTTGCTGCAGTGTGATAGAGCTTTAAATGCCATTTAATAAAGAGTTATAATCAGATACCATGAATTACAGCCTAATCCTTCAACAATACACATTCCAAGCTAGAAATCTTGCACTGAACATCTGACTCCGCCCTAGTCAAGGGGTCCACATATCAACACCGTTTTCTGGCCCACTTTTCTAGTTCTTGGACCCCTGAGACACCGCTGCTGACCGACTCTGAGACATGAGACCCTCACCTTAAGGTCCACCTCTGTGTCCATAATCCTCTGACCTACAGCAGTGAAACATCCAGCGTCTAATGGGTTTAAACCGCAAATCAATCTGGATAACTGTGGCTGGAAAAGAAAACCGATCCCTTTTCATTTAAGGAGAGAAAGCAAGGATGACGAGATTCTCCGTGGGTTTTTTTTCTTTTCTTTTCTTTAAAAGGTCAATGCTTACAAGTCAGAGCACATTGTTCTTCCGCCGCCATAAAATCAAGCAAAGCGTGGCTTTAAAAAAAAAAACAAATCTGAGGCAGTTAAGGCAACTATCTCTCAGACTATTGCTGATTGGGGATTGTTTATGGAAACCTGGACTCTGACAGTGTGTGTAAAGTGTTTACGGTACAACATCAGCATAAATTGGCCTTGTTATGGCTGCACACGGCACTCTGGATTTAATATTTACTAGCTTGCTATTCGAAGAAGAATTATGGTCCCCCCATTAAAAACCCCACAAACTTGAGTCACCGATTTATAGCCCAGATAAAACAGCAACGGTATTTCAGACGTGAGCAGAAGGCCTATTTCCTCGTCCATCAGCCGCCTCCAGTCGGGATTGTCAATATAAACACCGGCATCGGTTTTCAAGGGCATGCGGTGCAGAGGGCTGCCTGGATGACCTTCCACCCTGATTATGCAGACGGGGACAGGCTGCTAAACACCTCATGCACTTCCTCTGTGTTAGACTCTTTTGAATTATGGACAGCGGAGAAAGGAAATTGGGGCGGTGCCTTCGCTATGCCCGACAAGGTTAGCCATGGTTTTCTATAGCTTAATGGGGACAGCGGTGTTCTAAATAACAAGGCTGTGGAGGCTAAGGTACATGATGTGTTGCTTCTGCACAATGATGCATTTTATTTTAACATCCCACAAAAAGCACAAGTAAAAAACACCAGGCTTGGTTTATTATTTTGTCTTATATTACTGTTTGTTTAGCTGTATTTAATACCTTTACTGTACTTCTTTGAGGTAGGGTTCAGGATTGAAATTTTTTAACAACCTTGAAAGGAGCAACACAGCATGCATCAGGGCTGTTGACCGATTTGTCTAATTTAAACGCTGACAAAAAATGATGCACAAGTTCCCGATTCCCACTTGCCAAACATACGTCCACTGGAGCTTTTATCAAAAATTTTATTTAGGGAAAATAGGGAAAAATGTGCCCTACATTCATTTAAAAAAAAATAAATTAAATAATACCATATGGGAAAAAAGTGGGTTTTTTTCACACAGTTTAAATGTCCAGTTGTGTAAACTGGGTTTTTATATATATATATATATACATCTGCAGAAGTTGTATCTTGTGAGCATGAAGGGGGAACATGAAGGATTTGGGATAACAGTACGGCTGATTTATTGGATCCCTAAAATGTAAAACTTAAAATCTAGCTAATTATCAGAAACTAGAAAACATTGTTCTCAGTGAGAAAAAGAGTGACCATGATTGCAGTGCAGTTCCTTTAAATGAAATGATTATTATATGATCAATGAATACATATTTATTTTAAATCCTTTTACAGATGTATCAGCTTACAACAAAGAGGTCAAGATACTCTACACGCAGCCTGACGTCGGACCAGTAGCGAGACGTTTAACTGATTTCATGTGACTGGGTTTTAAAGGCCATGAAGACTCAAAGCATTGCCTCTGCAATCTGTGGCCTCACTTCAATCCACAAAACACACAACTCGACATAAAGTGATTCAAATCCCTATGGTCTTGGCACCCACAGTTGGTCCCAGAATCCTCCTCCATCTCCTGCTGCCTTTCCTCCTCCTCCTCCTCCTCCTCCTCCTCCTCCTCCTCCTCCTCCTCCTCCTTGTCCTCGTCCTCATCCGTCGCCTTGTCCTCTTTCGAACACGTTACGGCTCTCAAAACAATAGCCTTGCAGCAGCAACAAGCTGCCACGGCGTATCCGAAGCGAGAGTAATAAATCTCCTTGCAGTGATTTAGCTGAGCTATCACATGGCCTATGGTAAAAAGGAGGAGGGCCAAGAAATGTCACAGGGACACGGCGGTCAAAGCAATGGCCTCCTTAGCGTGAACATCAAGCAAATTAAATAAAGATAAGACTAGAGCCTCGGGACCACATGCACACATTCCGACAGCGAAGGAGGTTAAAATGGGAAATTTAGATACCATCACTTATTAGAGTGTACAACTATTACAGTCACATCACAGGATTATTCATGGATATTTCTTACAGTGACGCTCCATTACAGTTAATTCCCTTTCTTTCAGTGTCACAGCTTTATTTATAGGCTTAAGGTGACATTATAAAGAAAATTAACTCACATTTCAAGAACCCAGAACAAAGACTTTTCATTCATTTTTTATTTTAAAAAGTGAAATCATTTCTACATAAAAATATTTTTGCCTACTTTTCTGAATGAGGGTTCTGATTTATACAATGGTAGAACGTTCCAGAAGTTTCTAGAAATATACAGCAGAAAGTCCAAAACTGAGGCTTTTCCAACTTTTTTTTTTTTGTTCAATATCTTGGATTTCCAATTTCCATTCATTTCTTCAGTAGGTATTTTTATCCAAAACGAATTAGCAGTAAGGCACAATCCAATCCAATCCAGGCACAGATTTGAACTGGAGCTGAACTGGACCTTCTGACTCTGACTCCTCTAATAAGTAGATACCATTTTGTAAAGTCATTTCTTAAACCAGTCGTTTGGTAAGAGCGATTCCCAAACTCCCAGTGCACAATTATTTTCCCGGCTCTAACACAACGTTAACGTGTAATTGTCTTATTAGTGAGCTAATGAGTTGCATAAGGTGTGCAGAGGAAAACACTAAAACATCAGTACAGGAGCACTGGGAAACATTCCTTTAGGAGATAATGGAGTACTAACTAAGTTCTAAATATATGCTGGTCTTTTTAGTTGTGAGAAAGAAAGAATTCAGACACAGCATCGCACTCTGAGGGACGTCTTATGAAATGTCAAATGATTAACAGGGCTTGCTGTACATGATGTAAATGCCCTCCCTCCCTCTCTCTCTCTCTCTCTCTCTCTCTCTCTCTCTCTCTCTATCTCTCTCTCTTTGAAAGTGAAAGGTAGTAAGTGCCTCCTAGGTTCACTGTACTGTACAGAAAGCAGCTCCAGAGGAGAAGTGGGAACCATCGAGATTAAGATGCAAGGCTCTTGCTCATCACTCTATAACAAGCACAGAGGAGGGAGTGAGAACCAGCAGGTTTTTACTTTCCCATCGAGGAGAAGCTTAACGCAGCATGATCTCACACTTCCAAGCTCATAACAATTCACAAAACTCAATTCATATGCATGTTAATGTTGGGATTAGAAATGGGAACGCAAACTTGGTCCAACATCGTCCTCACTTCAAGTTTAGAACATTTAATAATACACGCAAACTTTAAATGGTTCTAATGAGCTTATAGTGCAATCTGTAGGACTACGATGCCGTAGTAGAGCACACGTAGTGAACAAGAAGCCACTTCCACTTTTGTTAGAAAATGTAAAAATAGACTATTTTTTTAAAGGACAAACAGGGTCTGCTGCTAATTGCTAACTTAAGCCTTTTTCCCTAGCTAGCAAGAAATCCTGTGCATCTTATTGTGTTTTTTTTTTTCTTTTCGTCAGACAACAGCTGGTTGATGCATTAAAAGAATATGAAGGCTTTTGGGAAGCATCTTAACAGTTTGGGTAAGTTAACAGATCCTTTATCTTTACAATCTAAAAACTTAAAACAAGCTGAATATCATAAACAAGAAAACATTACAGAAAGGAAATAAATAAAAAATTGCGAGCAAAATGTACTATTGATTTAAAATCTGTATAAGGTAAATTCGTGTTATATAACAAAAGTTGAAATAAAACCCTTTTCTGGAGATATAAGCTTTAAAATAATACTTCAGGTATCTTTCTTTTTTTTTTTTTAATTTACATTGAAATGTTTTATCACCAACACACCAAGACAAAGAAAATGACAATTTAAAAAAATGGTTAAAATTGTTAAAATAATTTCTCACGATTACTCAAAAACCCGGAAGATTTTTATTTATTTATTTTTTTAAGTGAAATTATTTCTACCGAAATTTTAATTTTTGTTTTTACCTACATTTCTGAATGAGGGTTCTGCTTCAACAATGGTTGAACATTCCAGAATTTTCTGGAAATATACAGCAAAACGTCCAAAACTGAGGCTTTTCCAACTTGTTTTGTTGGATCTCTTGGATTCTGATTTCGATTTATTTCTTTAATAGGTCATTTTATCCAAAGTGATTTAGAAGTAAGGCCCAATCCAATCCAATCCAGGCACAGATCTGAACTGGACCTTCTGCTTCAGCCTGGGATCTGAACCTACAACCTTTTGGTTTCTACCACACAACCTTCACCGCCGACCTTTCGCCTGTGACTGACTACAAAATGTAAGAGATCTAAAACGAACGGAAGAGAAAAGTTTGAAGTAATTAACGATTTTCCTCATCTTGCCTCAAGGGCAGAACTTTGAAAATTGCATCTGTCATCAGTATGAGCGCTGGTTGTGTCAGCAATAAATGTCTCCCAATTAGCAGCTCCATCATTATTAGCTAGCCTCGATGCGACGTCTATGAGATGAGTAGTTATAATAGGTCAAAAGGTTGCGTTTGCCATGCATAAATACATACGGAAATTGCAAAGAGGGAGGGGCTCGGAGTCAGGGTTAATATGCTTATCACAAAGTGTTTGAGGTCAGAGAGAATCGGGGAAAAACCTAAACGATGGGCTTTTGTAATTGTGGACGTTTTGATGGTGTTGCTTTGGATTTGGCTTTTGAGGTTCTGCAAATTATTATAGATTATTTAAAGGAAAATGGAATGATAAATGAACAAAAACAACAGTAAACTGAAATGAAAATTTTAACTGAAATAAAAAATAAAAATTAAATTTCAAGGAAAAACCAGATGTTCATTCGCAACTAAGTGGGTGAACAGTGATGAAATAAATATATATTTTTTTATTTCTCTTGCTTAGAGGGATTTTGTACCATTTTTTTTGTTCAAAAAAAAAACAACAACAATCTAAGAACAAAAAAAAAAAACTGCTAGAAATCCCATTTATACTGTTTGTGTAAGACTTTTCAATGAAAACCAATTGAATACTGGATGGAGCTGATGTTTTAGAGAAAATGTTGTTTTTCTGCTGCTACTTTAAGAAATAATAAATGCATTTCCCCAAAAAATGACCTGAACATTAACGTTTCTGTTTATTTATGTCTTTATGTAGATAAGCTTTGTTGTGTAACAACAAAAAACTGTCATTTCTTCATACAGTGAAATTCCTGAATGTTGTTCCTGGATAATTTGGACATGAGCGTGTAATTTTTGAAGCGATTTTCTGTCTTTCAGTCAATGGTGAGGAAAAAAAATACAACACAGGATACATATTACTTATATAGCACTTATATATTTAAGTAAATTACTAGCTGATGACCTGAGACTAGCAACAAGGCTAGAGTTGCATGCTCAAAAATGGAAGCACTTTTAAAGAATTTAATAGATTTACCCTCAGTGACAGCAAAAAAAATGTTTCTTCTTCAAATTCTTAAGGCATACCTCATCTGTTGAGCCTGTGGCACTCATCAGAAATGAAGTGGCACTACAAAACAAAACGCAAGCACTTCAAATAGTCTTGTTTCTAACCATGAACTAATCACTAACGGTACTAAAGGTGACTCATCGCCATTCAGTCGAAATATTTGAAAGCAAGGAATTTTATGCAGCAAGAACTTTGAGTTGAATTTTCCTTGAATAACCCTGTTGAAGAGGGTAAACGATCCATTCAGTGATTTTGGTAGCAAGTTAATTATCAGTGGTCCTGGAAATTTAGATCATATCGCTGTATTTGTTCCATAGCTCAATCCTTTTCAACCGCTTTTATCTCAAGAAACCCGGGCAGATCTGGATAAACATTTTTGATGCAACGTCCAGATTTCTTTTGCATGTGCTGCAGGATTCACCTCGAGGCTGGAGGAGTTTGTGTGGCGTTTTATGGTCACATGGAGAAATCAGTGACCTTGAATTAAACAGACAGCCCTGAGGTAGAGCTGGCATTTATCCATGCTCTTCAGTCTAGTGAGCTTTCCGAGCCTCTGCACACAAAAAATGCAGCTTTTAGAAAGTTTTATACATCGCCGTGTGCAGTCTTTACAGCAGAAGCGTCAGTATAATTTATGCTCCTGCATTAACGAACCATTATGAACCTTCTGTTGGACCTGATGTACTGGTTTTTATCTTGATGCTTCAACACGCTCAGAGTAGACCGCTAATCACTCAAGACACTACATGACAAAGCTGAAACTCGGGGATGAAAGGCATCGCTGTAAATGTGATTTTGAAGTCATTTTGAACTAAAAATCAGGAAAACACTGAACCCAAATACAGCCTGTGTGTGGGTTTATTCCAGAGTTGCTACACTCGTAGAAATTCCAGTCAAATCTCAGTTTAGTCCAGGAAGGATATCAAATATTCTTGTACTCAATATCCATCAGATGACTGACAATAAATAAACATAGCGGCTGCCAAAGTTTTTCTGACAACTACGAGTCTGACAATGGTAGACAAGTATGGTAAAGTAATAACAAACTGCAACAGTACTGCTGGGAACTGGGGAAATGAACACACACACACACACACACACACACACACAAACACACAAGAAAGCCTCCCACGAGCTGCTGGAGAGAAAACTAATTGAGACATCTCAGCAAGCAGCTTGACCCGGTGGTCGACGAAGACGCCGTTAGCTACACAAACACACCAACCATCAATCTGAACCGGAAAAAAAAGAATACTGAAAGACTTCTAGAGAAAACTTTCTGTTTTGCCAATTACCAAAACAACCCCATGGTGAAATGCAACACAGAAATCTGACTTTGAGTTTGGGAAAGATTGAAGAATTGAGGAGGTTGTTGCTCAGCCAAAATGCGCTAGGGACCAATCCTATCAAATCACACCGTTTCGTTCGAGTCAAAGTTTCTAACACGGTCCTTTAAAGAACGCCTTTTTTTTTCTCTCAGAGGATTTTAGCATGCCAGACAGGGCGGACTAAATACTAGACTTGAGCCGTGTCTTGAGAACATGCTCCGTGTGGTCTGAAAGTTTGGACCAGAGACGGAAGGTGGAGACACGGAGGCTTTAAAAAATGAAAGTGAGAATGGACTAATGGTGGAAGGATATTAGAGAAGGTACTCTTAGGGCGTTTAATGAGCATCTAACCATGCAGGAAATCTAAGGAGACACAGATGGAGTAGCAGGAAGTCAAACCTCTTTACCTTCCACTCAAGGAAAACTTTGCCTAGGTTAGATTTCAGTGGAGCTTTTATTTCTGGATAATTAATTTAATCCATGATTTTTTTCAGACCACCTAACTGCTTCCCCCCCCCCCCACTCTTCTATCCAAGAAAGCACACAAAAGAATACATACACGGTTTGGATAAAGTACACCGCAATCAGGCAATCAGTTGTAAAAGCATGTTGATTTGTGTAGCATTCAAATTATACTCCTTAGAGATTGTTTTTTTTTTCTTATTGAAAGGCTAAATAGTAAAAGATTTTATCTCCTGGAGCTAAAATTAGCATGTAACAGCAAGATCCAACATGATTTTGTTGTTATCCCAGCGAGACAGACAAAGAAAGAAATCAAAATTAGCTGGCTTATTCAAAAATGACGGAATATTCCGGGTTGACATAGCCTCTACGCAATCATTACTTTGTTCATGAGGGATGATGTAAATGTCAGCGATCAAAGCGGATCCGAGAATATAACGTAATTGGCTATTTGCGACTATATAGTCTTAACGTTTTCAAAACATCTGCATCTTGGATCGGATGAAACGTATAATTCACGGGATTTTCACACAGCGGTCTGATGGAGAGTGTAAACGATGCTGGAACGGGGGAGGGGGGGGATCTTGCTATTGTTGGCAACCATTGTCTTCTGAGAACGTCAACACTTTTACGGAAGATTTTTAATTAGAGCTTCACTATTAAAGTTGCTTTTGGCTGCTCCCTGTTCGGGGTCGCCACAGCAGACACACAACAACAGTTGTTGTGCGGACCAACCGGTCCGCACAACAACTTGGCAAATGTTTTACGCCGGATGCCCTTCCTGACGCAACCCTCCCATTTTTCCAGGCTTGGGACCGGCACTGCATCCAGTGGCTGGGGTTGAGGCATTGGCTGGGAATCGAACCCGGGCCTTCCGCATGATAGGCAAGAAACCTATCACTGAACCACCAATGCCCCTAGAGCTTCACTCTTAACTTTCAACATTCATTTATTGTAAGTATGCTACAAATAATGGACAGGATAACGATCAACAAAGAAAGGAAGGAAGATTTGATTAGATTTTCATCCAAAAAAAATTTTTTTTTTATTTTGCCCAAAACAAAGTTACTGAAAATGCTGAAATTCATGTTTTGGTATTCAAAGTCAATATTAAACACAAAATAAATATAACACTATTAAAGTAATAATAACATTTTCAAATCCACAAAAAGGCTTTTCCTTTCTCACAGAGGACACAGCACAGAAAATCTTAAAAAAAAACTTAAGCAGCTGCAAAACCTCTCGAGTCTCAAGACCCAGAATTAATTTAACCTCCAAATTAATTAATTAATTCCCAAAGTGAAAAAGTGGAAATGGTTTGTGAAAAATATGAAATATACTTGAAGGAAAGAAATTTTTGAAATGTATTCTGCTCTAGTAAAACACAAAATAGAATGAATTTATTTATTTATTTATAAAAAAAAATTTATTAAGACTTTTTTTTATTAAAGATTTTAAAGATTGAAACTATTTGTATGCCTGAATTTGAAAAAAAAAAAAATTGAAAATAAATTTTAAAAAAAAAATTTTTTTAAAAAGAAGGAATATTTCACCACTTGTTCTGATGTAAATATTTGTTAATAAAAAAATTACAAAATTAAAAATAAATACGCTAAATAAATAATAAAAAATTATTTAACAAATTATATAATAAGAATAATATAATAAGAAATAATATAATAACAAAAATAAAATTCAAATATGTAATAAAACATAAATAATATAAAAATAAATCACCTGAAATACAATTTTAGAAATCCTTTAATGATAGCTAGTGATAGCTAATGATACAAATCCTTATGTGTGTATATTTGTTTGTCTGTGTGTTTGTCTGGGGTGTGTGTGTGTGTGTGTGTGCATGTGCGTGTGCGTGTTTGAGCTCTTCCAGCATCTTTCTGCAGAATTTTATGTCAAACAAAAATCCCCAGCACAGCCACAATCTGACACAACAGAGCAGTGAATCCAATCAATTAATTTAGCCTTCAATTACCCGGGCGTCCGGCCTGTTCTCCCTACCTTTAATTAAAGCAGTGCATTTTGTAAGCTCCATGAGAACACTGACTATATCAAATAAAAAAAGCATTACAGACTCCAATATGCCGTCTGACACAAATAAAAACCAAAGGAGTGAAGCAGTATTAAATGGCACTGTGCAGAACATTCGGAATGCCTATGAA
Organism: Hemibagrus guttatus; assembly: GCA_033459395.1. Taxonomy (NCBI): domain Eukaryota; kingdom Metazoa; phylum Chordata; class Actinopteri; order Siluriformes; family Bagridae; genus Hemibagrus; species Hemibagrus guttatus. Next base: position 15,803,896 of record JAUCMX010000023.1, on the reverse strand, counting down.
ATGATAATCATTGCAGCAGAATGGCCTAGCGAAGCAAAACCGCCTTTAATATTGTTCAATCTCCTCCATGCTGATATGGATCTTAATTGAAATTTACCCTACATGCCACAGTTTTCGATTCGGCGTGCAAGAATGGCACCTCCTCCGCCGCCGGAGATCGTCGCAAACTTAATTTAGGCTTTTGAAGCGCATAAACCTTCAATTAAAACACATTTACAGATGCATAAACATTTGATTATTGGATGTTTGTGAAAATAAGTGAGTAGGTCTGACCGAAAGTGGGCTTAAAACGCATAAATGCCCTGCTGCATCCAATCTAAGAGAAGAAAGCATTAATAATTAACACGGGTCCGTGGATTTCGGCGCTTGATTGCGTCTTTGGGTGGATAAATGCGCAAGGGCAGAAGAGCCTGCTTGGCTTTGGGCTTTGTCAGCATATTTCTCCTGGTGCGAGAGTGACGACTCTCTGCTTTCCTAATTGCCGCTTGGCAGCGTGTGTTTCCGCCGCCTGCTGTCCCGCAAAACCACACACACACACACACACACACACACACTCTTGCGCTTTGTATGCACAGTCTCTTGCACAGATGATGCACACATGCTGTGCTCTCTCTTTGTCTTCTTTTCTCTTTCCCACAAACACACACACTCCCCAGGTTCGGACTTGGTGTCCTTGACAGGTGTTTGCCAGAACAATATACACACGGTTGGATATTTCTGAGAAAAGCTCTCAACACCTCAAATCAGAGAAAATGAGTAAACTTTATATTCCAGGCAGAACAATATGGAGAAGAAGCTAACACTATAATCAGAGTATAGCACAGCATCTGGTGGAGCGCAGGATCTGTTTACAAATGACATTTTCTCAAGATGATAAATTAAGGAAAGGATAAAATGCGAGGGGGCAAAATCGTGTCAGGACACATGTTCTGAAGCGTCTTATTTATTTCATTACCAGAGCATTTTATTATTATTATTATTATTATTATTATTATTATTTTTATTATTATTATTATTATTATTATTATTATTATTATTAATATTATTAGTGAATGACAAAACCCTGCACAGTCTTTCAAATTAGTGCTGTTTCTCTTGTTCGTGATTGATTCTGTTTGTGAACTCGTGCTGCATTTCAAGGAACACACAAGGAACCACAGTGGAATGCTTTTCTTCGCATATCCCAGCTGAGGAATTTGTGGTCAGAGCACAGGGGCAGCTATGATACAGCACCCCTGGAGCAGGAAGGGTTAAGGGCCTTGCTCAATTGCCTGACTGGAGATTATTGGTGCTGGGGCTTGAACCCCGATCCTCCGATCAACAACCCAGAGCCTTAACCACTGCAATAATTATTCATTTTATGGTACAGTGAAATCAGAAATTCTGACCCTTGGTACTTGGGCAGTGATGAATCAAACAGAAGCAAACTCTAAAAGAGCTCCAGGAGATCCTGCTGGATGGACGTCTATGGAGCACTCCATTAATCACCCCATCATTATTCACCTCTTTAGGCAGAACGGCAAGCACCGTGTCTGGTGAATAACAAGCACTGCATATCAACTGGCTAATATCACCTTTTTGGTGAAACACGGTGGTGGCAGCGTCGTCCTATTTGGCAGTAGGAACAGGGAGACTGGTAACAACTGAGCTCCAGATGAATGCAGGAGTGACAGCTCACCTTTCAACACACCGGTGACCCGAAGCATACGTCCAAATCGATGCTGGATTGGCTCTGAATATATCTAAACATCGTCGAACATCTGGGGATAGACCTGAAGATGGCAGTTCACAGATGCTCGCCATCCAATCTGACAGCGCCGGAGTGGATCTGACATGAAAAATAAGATAAGCTGCCCAAATCCAGGTGTGTAAATACTGGCAGAGACGTAGCCAAGCAGCTGTAATTGTACAAAGTATTGAAATCTTCAAAGTGTGCCATTTTGAAAAATGGTTATGGGTGTTTAAGTGGAGAACGATGGCAATGATACACATTCAAAATCGAATCCACAACACAATCAAGTGTACAAGGAGAGGTCTCCCTTCCTTCTGCAACCACTCTTTCTTCATTCTGCTCTGCTTTGTCTTTCTTTTCTTGTTTGTTTTTCACAATATCAGACATTTTTTTCTACTACGCTGGATCTCACATAATAGGATTTTTTCTAAACATTAAAGAGAAACCGTCCCCTTTCTTTAGCATAAAAAACCATTCTGTCCGTCTTTCGCTCTATCCTTTGGACTGTCTCGCATGTCTTATTTTTAAAAGGAGTCAGTTTTCAATCCAAGCACGGAATTGAACACTAAAGATTTGAAAGTATCGCTCAAGGACCCGAGAGCGGCTCCTGTGGCTGTGTTTTATATGGCGGTGACTAATATTACAAAACCTTAATTACGGTGTGATTGCTGAAAAGAAGGAAGCGTGTCGAGAAGGTTAGAGTGCTTCACTGTGTGTTCGAATTCATTCGAATTCAAGGCAAAGATGGAGTTTCTATCTGCGTACTTTAATCACATCAATAACGATCAGATATCTGGTATTTAAGACAAAAAAAAATTTCAAGAGATTTGATCTTTTTTTATCTTAGCCTTGAGGGAGAGAGTTCACAGGAGACATGAGTGTGGGAATGAGAAGTGTGACACACACGATCTAAAGCATGTGAGAAACAGTGTGTGTGTGTGTGTGTGAGCCTGAGCGTCGATCACATACCATGGCCCTGCTATATGAAATGTCACAGCGAGGCAACTGTTAATAAAAGGTAAATAAGGCAAATGGAGCACAGAGAGCATGCTCCGCCCGTGCCGTAGGACGTCTATGCGCTGAGAAACGCACACGCTCAGCACGTTTGGTTATTGAACTCCCCCTCAGTCGCCCTTCGAAGTGCTAGGAGGGATATTGGCAAGCCCTCGCTAAAGGTTACATCAAAATGAACAGCTGGAAAGCGCCACATAAGCGAGGTTCTCCGAGGCACCTTCTATAGGATTGCGAGTTATGAGCTCGACTGGGGTGACTTTCAGAGGGCGTATACACTGAGGAATTATTTATCGATATGGGGCTGAAAGTGAAACAGACAAGCCGAGGAACGAGTGTGTGTGTGTGTGTGTGTGTGTGTGTGTGTGTGTGTGTGTCTGTGCATGAGAGGGTAAATGAGTAGATACGTGACGCGCACGCACACAAAATTTGCAATAATGAAGTACAGCCTGGATTCATCAACAGGAAAAAAGAATCAGCATGCCTGATATGAATATACATGAGTTTATGGCAATTAAAAACTTGTCAGAAGAGCTTCTGAGGCAGACAATGGCACAAGCCGGAATGAGAGACAGAGAGAGAGAGAGAGAGAGAGAGAGAGAGAGAGAGAGAGAGGATACGAGTCTTCAATTGGAATGAAGATGTTATTCAGCCGCCGCTCTGCTGCTTCCCCTCCTAGCCGCTTTTTATTGCTTTCGCTAATTAAACTTCTTTGGACCCAAAAGCTTGAGTAGAAAAAAAACACGAGAAAGTGAGAAACAGTGGCCTTCACCTCTGCTGCTTTCTCATCTTACTGGCTTCCTGGACCGGTGTGACGTTATTCGCCAGTACAAGAGCATACAGCACAGCTTGCAGTGCAGGAAGTAATTAAAAACAGTTGTGAGAAATAAATAAAAAATCTTAAAAAGTAATCTTCTCGCTGTTTACTTGTCAGCATTAGCTTTTAATTTATTGACCGCCAAGGAGCACAGAAACACGATCATTTTTTACCGAGGCTTCCCAAAGGAAATAGGAGACAGTTCAACTAGTCTGTTTTTCAGCCCACGCTTCTCGTCGTCTCGTCCTCCTCAATTTCCTCCTTCTTCTCCTCGTCCTTCTGTGCATCTTCAATGACCATGATCATCACCAGGTTAAGGCCACTAGAAAAACTCAAGTAAGCCCTTGTTATAGCGCTACAAACAATAAATAGTGACCATCTACATCATATTTAATGGCGTCCATTTGAGCCAGGTTTAAAGCTCAGATCCTGTGTTGAACTTCTATACCTATATTCTATAGCCAGGGAATAAAATGTGAATATGAAAAGAAAAGAAAACTCTAAACGAAGACATCGACCCAAATGAGAGGAAATCACTGTGTAATAAATGATCATGGAGTCGATGGGAAGCTTGGGATTTTCTTTAAATTCCAGTTCATCACGTGTGATTTTGGGCATTCTCTTCACAGATACTGAAAGAGAGAGCGGGAAAAGAATTCACTAATTCTCCTTCCTGTTATTCCTCGCAGCGCTAACGGTGAAAAGGGCCAGATTCTTGCTGTAATAAGTATAAAACCACTCTGGCCTGATGAACAACTTCACTGGTGCAGAAAAAAGTGGAATGAGGCACGTGGAAGCTGATAACTTGTGTCAGTTTCAGTGGATATAGTGGAAAAAATATGCAGTTACCAGGAGGGAAATGGAAGTCTTTGGTGACTGTGCAAGTACATTTGTTTGTGTGTTATGGAAACAGAATAAAAAAGGTTTTATTCAGATTGACCTCAGGATGCTGTGATCCAAATTTCATCATGACTAGAAAACAAATGTAGGAAAAAGGGAGAGAAAATGCAAAATGCCTAACTGTTTGTTTTGCAAATCTGTACATTTTGTTTTTGAAAAATATCTGATTTTGCAGATCTAAATTTGTTTCTAAAAAATCTGAATTTGCAAATCTGTAAATTTGTTTTTGCAATAAAAATCTGATTTTGCAAATCTAAATTTGTTTCTAAAAATATCAGATTTTGCTAATCTAAATTGTTTTTTTTTATAAAATTTGATTTTGCAAATCTAAATTTGTTTCTAAAAATATCAGATTTTGCTAATCTAAATTGTTTTTTTTTATAAAATTTGATTTTGCAAATCTAAATTTGTTTCTAAAAATATCAGATTTTGCAAATCTAAATTAGTTTTTTTTAATAAAATTTGATTTTGCAAATTTGTAATTTATTTTTGCAAAAAATCAGATTTTGCAAATTTGTACATTTGTTTTTTAAAAATTCAGATTTTGCGAATCTGCAAATTTGTTTTGCAAAAAAAATTCTGATTTTGCAAATCTAAATTAGTTTCTAAAAATCAGATTTTGTTTTGCAAAATAAATTTGTTTTTGTTGTTACATTAAGCATCCAGAAAATCACCAGAAAGAAGAATCATGATTTGATGTGGACCAGTTTTACTAATTAATAATAATAATAATAATAATAATAATAATAATAATAATAATAATAATAATAATTCTAACACCCCTTAAAAGTGAATTTCGAGGCACTCAAATATAATTTTTTTCAGAATATGTCACGTTATGGACTGTCCCGCAGATCAAAATTTTGTTTTCATGGTTTTGATCTAATTTTGTGATAACTGGATAAAAATACTAGGAGTATTTAAAAAAAAAAGTTTTTGAGGTTTTTTTCCCAAATTGCAAATTTGCTGAAATGAACATAAAAATATATATATATATATATATTTAGAGGAAATCACATTTGTATGTCATTGCATTGCAGAGTTATTATGATCACTGAGGCAGTGAACAACTGATTACACCAGGTTGCATAATAAAACCTGCAGCCTGTTGCTCCCTGTAGGCTTATTATCTTCCTTTCTGCATGTTAGGGCATCTGAAAATTTACATACTACACTAACTTTATTTGACACGCACAACCTACTTCAATGGCATACCAAAGACTTCTGGAGAGAAGCCACGACGGGAACATCCTGCAGTTTGAGGTTGCTAGAAATGAACTAGTTGTATATCCCCATATAACAGGGAAGCCTGACGTTCTCATGTCAACGCTGAGTTTCTAGATTCTTCTTCATCTAGAAGTGTGCAGCATCTGTCAAGTGGAGCAGTGTAAATGGAAACGCTATGGTGAGCAGTCTGGTTTACTGTGCTATTGTTATTGTGTTATTGTAGTCGACACACAGTCATAGACCAAATAAGGAAAATAAATCAGACTCCTTATTGACTTTCGTAAATGTTTTCATTTGGTATGAAGTTCTGTTTAAACTTTTCACATGTGTAGATGCTAACTATAGCACAAGCTACAAGATCTGAATCCTACCACCTCCTGCACTACACACATCGGCGAACTGGCTGTTAGCAAAACAGTGTTTTTTAACTGATGACTTCACTAGTGCCCATAGATGAAGCTGAAGATGAAGGAAACTAGAAAACCCCAAAAATATCGAGAGAAATAAAGCTTCTAAGCAGATTAGAATAATTATGAAGAATGAACACAGCAAATATGACATTTAACATGAACACAAACTCGTCTATTTCCCTTCATCTGTTTTAATACACTTGACTCACTAACTAACTAACTAACTAACTAACTAACTAGTCACTTACATTTGCAGGAAACCAGAAGACAAACATGAGCAGAAGTTTTTGCTTTGATTTGAAATGAAAATTAAAAAGAAAGTGTATTCTGATGTTTTGTGCTGTTTCTTAAGTTCACAACAAAGGTCTCATGGACAAAGCTTTCTCATTTCAGCCTCCAAAACTGTACAGCACAGCATCCTTTGTCCATTCCTAAAGGACTGCAATACAGTGCACTGAATCCTGCAGAGTTTAGCATTCTACCTCATTTAACACACCTAATTCAATTAATCAGCTAATTACCAAGGCTTTAATGTGCTACATTCGGTGTGTTAAAGTGGATAAACACAAACCTCTAAGGCAGGATGAAAAGGAATTTTCCACAAAATAGGGACGGACAACAAATATTCACACAACAAATAATAAAAAGGCAAAAATGTCCCAATAATAGGTGTAAAAAAAAATACCACTAACCAATTAGAACTAGTGCATTTGACCCCTGTTAGATTCAGATTTTATCCTAGAGGATGTTTAATAGCTATGATGCTATCTGACTAGCTGTTGATTGCTTTAATTCACCCTTTTCCCCCCGAATGTCTGAGACAAAACATCTAAGACAGAATCTCCTAGCATGTCCACTTCACAGCACTTTGTTCTGTCCCAAAAATAACCTCCGGCACAAACAGAGCAAGCATGAGACTAACACTATAAGTGCTTATCAATCGGCTACTTAGTTCAGTAGTCAGGGATCAGGAAGTTGTCTCTATCTGTCTCTGTCTCTCTCTCAGTCTTACAATCGTTCCAGTGCACTAGAAAGTTCACTCCCTAAAAACATACCATGTGCCTCAAAAACTATAGATGCTTACTATGTTCCCTTACTGGAAATTATGCCATATTTTCTAAAAAAAAAAAAGCACACAAACTCAGCTTCAGGTACAAATACAAGTAGCTTGTCTTATGTTAGAGATTTTTAACTTTATTTGAGGTCATTTGAGTCCACTAGCTAGCCTACGAGGAAAAGGAGGCATCAGTGTCCCAAGGTGTACACCGTGTACAGATTCACAACCTAGGGAGCTAGGGAATTGATTTAGGACACACTCAAGTTCTTGAGCAATCTCTGAAACCAGCTGAATTGTAGCTAGAGAGCATTACTATTTTTTCCTCAAAAATCTCCTAGTTTGTTGAAAAGGTTTTTAGTTGTGTATCTTTGTTCTTCTTTGTCAGTAGAGGAGTTTATTGTGTGCTTATTGTGTAACTGTTATTCTTGCTGCTTTCAGGTCATCCTGCAACTCTTTTCTTGAGTAACTGCTGACTTTTCTTCTCACTCAGTGAGAATAGATAGTTTGGGCAATAGATAAAAAAATTTTTTTTTATCATTCACTTTATCTAAAGTAAAACTAATGAGCAAATGACTAAAGTGATTAAACATATTCCTCAGAAGACTAAAACCAACACATTGGAATGATGTACGAGATCAAGAACATTCAGAAGAAATGGCTTCATATGAATGAATTTATAGGCATGATGTATATATCAGAAGCATCAGACTAGTCAAAGGTTTGTTTCCCCCCTCTGCTGGCTCTCAGTGGAAGGACTTACGAGGACTGAGAGAGAGAGAGAGAGAAAGAGAGAGAGAGAGAGAGAGAGAGAGAGAGAGAGAGAGAGAGAGAGAGAGAGAGAGAGAGAGAGAGAATAGCTCACGAGCACAGCTGCATTGTTAAAATCTAACTAAACACAGGTTTGAAACTGTAAAAAAAAAAGCTGAATCAACGGTTCTCCAGCCCGCCTGATTCCTGTGAAACCCCAATTTACATAAACCACAGACTGTAGATTAGCAACAATGTCAGGGGGAGAAAGGGAGAGAGAGAGAGAGAGAGAGAGAGAGAGAGAGAGAGAGAGAGAGAGAGAGAGAGTGAGTGAGAGAGATATATAAACACAGTGTTGATGCTGCATAGTGCTATTTTGTTCCTCACTACAGTTGCCATGTTCATGCTTCCTTGTTTCTGTCTCCTCAACACATGCTAAAACACTCACACAAAACCCTGACCAGTGATGTCATGTATATGTGAGGTTACGACCTTTTTTCCTCCTCAAACATGGATTCTCTGTAAATCAAGATCAAGAGCAAAACTGTTTGAGCCTCACAAAATATCCTCCACCTCTAGCTGATCTACTATGTAGATGATTACATTACTACACAACACTCCACTTCACTATATACCACTACACTACATTACAGTAAACTACACAACACTCCACTCCACTCTACTCCACTACACTACACTACATAACACTACACTATATTGCAGTACACTACACAACACTACACTCCACTCTACTCCACTACACTACACTACATAACACTACACTATATTACAGTACACTACACAACACTACACTCCACTCTACTCCACTACACTACACTACATAACACTACACTATATTACAGTACACTACACAACACTCCACTCCACTCTACTCCACTACACTACACTACATAACACTACACTATATTACAGTACACTACACAACACTACACTCCACTCTACTCCACTGCACTGCATTACACTACACTATATTACAGTACACTCCAATCCACTCTACTACACTACATTACAGTACACTCCACTCCACTCTACTCCACTACAATACAGTACACTACATTACAGTACACTCCACTCCACTCCACTACACTACAGTACACTACATAACACTACACTACATTACACTACACTACGCTCCACTCCACTCTACTCCACTACACTACATAACACTACACTACATTACACTACACTACACTACATTACACTCTACTCCACTACACTACCCCACAGTACAATACACTACACTACACTCTACTCCACTACACTACGCTACAGTACATAACACTACATAACGCTACACTACATTACAATACACTACACTCCACTCTACTCCACTACACTACAGTACACTACAGTACACTACATAACACTACACTCCACTCCACTACAGTATACTACATAACACTACACTACATTACAGTACACTACACTCCACTCCACTCTACTCCACTACACTACAGTACACTACAGTACACTACATAACACTACACTCCACTCCACTACAGTATACTACATAACACTACACTACATTACACAACACTACACTACACTCCACTCCACTCTACTCCACTACACTACAGTACACTACATAACACTACATTACAGTACACTACACAACACTACACTCCAATCCACTCTACTCCACTACCCCACAGTACAATACACTACACTACACTCTACTCCACTATACTACGCTACAGTACATAACACTACACTACACTCCACTCCACTCTACTCCACTACACTACAGTACACTACAGTACACTACATAACGCTACACTACATTACACTACATAACACTACACTACATTACACTACACTACACTACATTACACTACACTACACTCTACTCCACTACACTACAGTACAATACACTACACTACATTCTACTCCACTACACTACAGTACAATACACTCCACTCCACTCTACTCCACTACACTACAGTACACTACAGTACACTACATAACGCTACACTACATTACACTACATAACACTACACTACATTACACTACACTACACTACATTACACTACACTACACTCTACTCCACTACACTACAGTACAATACGCTACACTACATTCTACTCCACTACACTACAGTACAATACACTACACTCTACTCCACTACACTACAGTACAATACACTACACTACATTCTACTCCACTACACTACAGTACAATACACTACACTACACTATACTCCACTACACTACAGTACAATACACTACACTACATTCTACTCCACTACACTACAGTACAATACACTACACTACACTCTACTCCACTACACTACAGTACAATACACTACACTACACTCCACTCCACTACAGTACACTACATAACGCTACACTACATTACAGTACACTACACAACACTACACTCCACTACAGTACACTACATAACGCTACACTACACTACATTACACTACACTACACTCCACTCTACTCCACTACAGTACACTACATAACGCTACACTCAGGGTAGTGTACACTCAGGGTAGTGTACACTCAGGGTAGTGTACACTCAGGGTAGTGTACACTTAGGGGCAGTGGTGGCTCAAGTGGTTAAGGCTCTGGGTCGTTGATCGGAGGATCGGGGGTTCAAGCCCCAGCACCACCAAGCTCCACTGTTGGGCAATTGAGCAAGGCCCTTAACCCTCTCTGCTCCAGGGGCGCTGTATCATAGCTGCCCCTGCGCTCTGACCCCAGCTTCCTCAGCTGGGATATGCGAAGAAAAGAATTCCACTATGCTGTAATGTATGTGTGGCGATAATAAAGGCTTCATGCCCTCACTTCTTCTTCTACACTACATAACATTACACTACACTACACTACATTACACTACACTACACTCCACTCTACTCCACTCCACTACAGTACACTACATAACACTACACTCCACTCCACTACACTCCACTACAGTACACTACACTACATTACACTACACTACAGTACACTACATAACACTACACTACACTCCACTCCACTCCACTCCACTACAGTACACTACATAACACTACACTACATTACACAACACTACACTCCACTCCACTCTACTCCACTCCACTACACTACACTACACTACATTACACTCTACTCCACTACACTACCCTACAGTACAATACTCTACTCCACTACACTACAGTACAATACACTACACTCCACTACACTACACTACACTACAGTACACTACACTCCACTCCACTCCAGTACACTCCACTCCACTACAGTACACTACATAACACTACACTACATTAGAATACACTCCACTCCACTCCACTCCACTCCACTACACTCCACTACAGTACACTACATAACACTACATTACACTACACTACCCTACAGTACAATACACTCCACTCCACTCCACTCCACTCCACTACAGTACACTACATAACACTACACTACACTCCACTCCACTACACTCCACTACAGTACACTACATAACACTACATTACACTACACTACCCTACAGTACAATACACTCCACTCCACTCCACTCCACTCCACTACAGTACACTACATAACACTACACTACACTCCACTCCACTACACTCCACTACAGTACACTACATAACACTACATTACACTACACTACACTCCACTCCACTCCACTACACTCCACTACAGTACACTACATAACACTACATTACACTACACTACACTACATTCCACTACACTACCCTACAGTACAATACACTACACTCCACTCCACTACATTACACTACACTACACTCCACTACACTACACTACACTACACTACAGTACAATACACTACACTCCACACTACTCCACTACACTACAGTACACTACATAACACTACACCACATTACACTACACTACACTCCACTCTACTCCACTACAGTACACTACATAACGCTACACTACATAACATTACACTACACTACACTCCACTCCACTACAGTACACTACATAACACTACACTACATTACACTACACTACACTCCACTCTACTCCACTACAGTACACTACATAACACTACACTACATTACACTACACTACACTCCACTCTACTCCACTACAGTACACTACATAACGCTACACTACATAACATTACACTACACTACACTCCACTCCACTCCACTACAGTACACTACATAACACTACACTACATTACACTACACTACACTCCACTCTACTCCACTACAGTACACTACATAACGCTACACTACATAACATTACACTACACTACACTCCACTACACTACATTACACTACACTACACTCCACTCCACTCCACTACAGTACACTACATAACACTACACTACATTACACTACACTACACTCCAATCTACTCCACTACAGTACACTACATAACGCTACACTACATAACATTACACTACACTACACTCTACTCCACTCCACTCCACTACAGTACACTACATAACGCTACACTACATAACATTACACTACACTACACTCTACTCCACTCCACTCCACTACAGTACACTACATAACGCTACACTACACTACATTACACTACACTACATTACAGTACACTACATAGCACTACACTACAGTACACTACACTACACAACACTCCACTACATAACACAACACTACACTACATAGCACTACACTACATAGCACTACACTACAGTACACTACACTACACAACACTCCACTACATAACACAACACTACACTACATAGCACTACACTACATAGCACTACACTACAGTACACTACACTACACAACACTACACAACACTCCACTACATAACACAACACTACACTACACTACATAACACTACACACATCTTAACGTAATGTAAGAGCTCTTCATGAAACTGTCCTCAGATCCTCGGTGAAAGGCTACTAAGATGAAATAAGTGTCATGGTCTAAAACGGCATGGGAGGAGTGTAAATAAACAACATGTCAACTTAAATTTACAGCTTAACGGACGGTGTTTTTATTCAGGCTGGCAAACAGGACGCAGTCCATTATAAAGTACAACACTGATATTATATTTAACTCAGGATGACAGTACAATTAGCCCCTAGTGCAAATGTGTGAATATAATGATTATAGTTATCACTGGACAAACTGGAATCTTTTTTAAAAGAAGAAGAAGAAGAAAAGAAAAGAAGAAGAAGAAGATGATGATGATGATGATGATGATGATGATGATGATGATGATGATGATGATGATAGTGGTGGTAGTGGTAGTGTTGATTTCAGAAGTCAGAAGCTCTATCAAAAAACAAACAGAAAAGATGAAGGTGTAGAAGGAGAAGAAAATGCTAATGATGATTTCAGCAAGGATGGAAATAAGAAGTTCTATCAAGAAAAGAAAGAGACACTACACAGTTTAATAATCCCCAGTCTCTCCAGTTTAATAATCCCCAGTCTCTGCAGGTTAATAATCACCAGTCTCTCCAGTTTAATAATCCCCAGTCTCTCCAGGTTAATAATCACCAGTCTCTCCAGTTTAATAATCCCCAGTCTCTCCAGGTTAATAATCACCAGTCTCTCCAGGTTAATAATCACCAGTCTTTCCAGGTTAATAATCACCAGTCTCTCCAGTTTAATAATCACCAGTCTCTCCAGGTTAATAATCACCAGTCTCTCCAGTTTAATAATCACCAGTCTCTCCAGGTTCATAATCACCAGTCAGTCCAGTTTAATAATCACCAGTATCTCCAGTTTCATAATCACCAGTCAGTCCAGTTTAATAATCACCAGTCTCTCCAGTTTAATAATCACCAGTCTCTCCAGGTTCATAATCACCAGTCAGTCCAGTTTAATAATCGCCAGTATCTCCAGTTTCATAATCGCCAGTCTCTCCAGTTTAATAATCACCAGTCTCTCCAGTTTAATAATCACCAGTCTCTCCAGGTTCATAATCACCAGTCTCTCCAGGTTAATAATCACCAGTCTTTCCAGGTTAATAATCACCAGTCTCTCCAGGTTAATAATCACCAGTCTCTCCAAGTTAATAGTCACCAGTCTCTCCAGTTTAATAATCACCAGTCTCTCCAGGTTAATAATCACCAGTCTCTCCAGTTTAATAATCACCAGTCTCTCCAGGTTCATAATCACCAGTCTTTCCAGGTTAATAATCACCAGTCTCTCCAGTTTAATAATCCCCAGTCTCTCCAGGTTAATAATCACCAGTCTCTCCAGGTTAATAATCACCAGTCTCTCCAGGTTAATAATCACCAGTCTTTCCAGGTTAATAATCACCAGTCTCTCCAAGTTAATAATCACCAGTCTCTCCAGTTTAATAATCACCAGTCTCTCCAGGTTAATAATCACCAGTCTCTCCAGTTTAATAATCACCAGTCTCTCCAGGTTCATAATCACCAGTCAGTCCAGTTTAATAATCGCCAGTATCTCCAGTTTCATAATCGCCAGTCTCTCCAGTTTAATAATCGCCAGTCTCTCCAGGTTAATACTCGCCACTCTTTCCAGGTTAATAATCACCAGTCTCTCCAGGTTAATAATCACCAGTCTCTCCAGGTTAATAATCACCAGTCTCTCCAGGTTCATAATCACCAGTCTCTCCAGGTTAATAATCACCAGTATCTCCAGTTTCATAATCACCAGTCTCTCCAGGTTCATAATCACCAGTCTCTCCAGGTTAATAATCACCAGTCTCTCCAGGTTAATAATCACCAGTCTCTCCAGGTTCATAATCACCAGTCTCTCCAGGTTCATAATCACCAGTCTCTCCAGGTTCATAATCACCAGTCTCTCCAGGTTAATAATCACCAGTCTTTCCAGGTTAATAATCACCAGTCTCTCCAGGTTAATAATCACCAGTCTTTCCAGGTTAATAATCACCAGTCTCTCCAGGTTAATAATCACCAGTCTCTCCAGGTTAATAATCACCAGTCTCTCCAGGTTAATAATCACCAGTCTCTCCAGGTTCATAATCACCAGTCTCTCCAGGTTAATAATCACCAGTCTCTCCAGGTTCATAATCACCAGTCTCTCCAGGTTCATAATCACCAGTCTCTCCAGGTTCATAATCACCAGTCTCTCCAGTTTAATAATCACCAGTCTCTCCAGGTTCATAATCACCAGTCAGTCCAGTTTAATAATCGCCAGTATCTCCAGTTTCATAATCGCCAGTCTCTCCAGTTTAATAATCACCAGTCTCTCCAGGTTAATACTCACCAGTCTTTCCAGGTTAATAATCACCAGTCTCTCCAGGTTAATAATCACCAGTCTCTCCAGGTTAATAATCACCAGTCTCTCCAGGTTCATAATCACCAGTCTCTCCAGGTTAATAATCACCAGTCTTTCCAGGTTAATAATCACCAGTCTCTCCAGTTTAATAATCACCAGTCTCTCCAGATTAATAATCACCAGTCTCTCCAGGTTAATAATCACCAGTCTCTCCAGGTCAATAATGACCAGTATCTCCAGTTTCATAATCACCAGTCAGTCCAGGTTAATAATCACCAGTCTCTCCAGGTTAATAATCACCAGTCTCTCCAGTTTAATAATCACCAGTCTCTCCAGGTTGATGTGGTAGTTAACAGACAGGGTTAGTTAGTGGTTAATGTTCTGTGGTTGTGTCATGTCTGAGAGCTGCTGCTGGTCTCTGCTCTGTGCCTGGAGTCCACTCTGCCTCAGCCTCAGCCTCACTTTACTCTGAATAAAAACATCTCTCAGATGAATAAATATAAATGTCAGGAGCTTTGAGCTCAAACACAAAGTCAACACTGCAGCGCAGCCCAGCGGACTCATCAAACGAACCAGGAAGTAAGCTTCAGATTAGCTTTTTGTCCAATTTTTTTTCCTTTGATAAAGTTTTTGAACTCAGTGCTGAGAGTCACCTTGTAACCGAGCAGAATCTATCTGAGGTGGGGTTTTTTTTTTTTTTTTATAGCGCTTCAATATTATGTAGTAAAACAGTTCGCTAAGCCACCTCGTCCTATGCTCGCCAATGATTGTAGCAATAATCTGTCTTTATGTGCCTGGTGACCTTGCTTGCTGGCCAGCCCACACAAAAAGGAGCGAGTGGTCCAAGTGCGCACTTTTAAAAGGCAACAATTTTGAAACCCAACAGAGCGCCTTTGTGAGCTGATGGCAGGCAAACAGTGAAGTGGAAAAAACAGACATGAGTACAATATGTCCAAAAAGGCAGCTAGGACACATTTACAAAAGCATCTGTGCTCAAAAGAACACTTGACGGGGTAACTAACCCATAACCTCATTAAAATCACAAAGAAGAAAATCCAGAGTTTACTGTACAATTCACTACATAACTATTTATCCCCCAATGAACTTTTCAGTCTGAGGATAAAGTGGATGCAGAGTGAAGAACGGAAACTGCTGCTGGAAAAAGAAGAATATAATAATTGAAGGATCCGGAACGGATGAAAAATATATATTAAAGGTGAAGAAAAAAGAAGAACAAAGAAAAAGAAGAAGAAGGGTGAGTAGGAGGAGATGGAGGAGGACGAGAGAAAATAGAAGAAGAGGAGGAGGAGGAGGAGGCGGAGAGAAAATAGAACAATATGTAGGAAGAGGAGGTGGATGAGAGGAGGACATAATAGAAGAAGAAGAAGAAGAAGAAGAAGAAGAAGAAGAAGAAGAAAAAGCGAAGAATGAGGTGGAGATTAAGAAGAAGAGAAATTTAAAAAGAAAAGAGGAAATAGAAGGGGATGAGTATGAGGAAGAAGAAATGACAAAATAGAAGAAGAAGAAGAAGAAGAAGAAGAAGAAGAAGAAGAAGAAGAAGAAGAAGAAGAAGAAGAGGAGGAGGAGGAGGAGGAGGAGGAGGAGGAGGAGGAAGGAAGAAAATACAACAAGAAGGGGGAAGAGGATGTGGATGAGAGGAGGACATAATAGAAGAAGAAGAAGAAGAAGAAGATGAAGAAGAAGAAGAAGAAGAAGAAGAAGAAGAAGAAGGATGAGTAAGAAGAGATGGAGGAGGATGAGATGAAATAGAAGAAGGAGAGGAGGAGGAGGAGGAGGAGGGAAGAAAATAGAAGAAGAAGGGGGAACAAGAGGTGAATGAGATTAGGACATAATAGAAGAAGAAGAAGAAGAAGAAGAAGAAGAAGAAGAAGAAGAAGTAGGAGGAGGAAGATGAAACAGATGAAAGGAGATGAAACAGAAGGAAACAAAACAAAAAAAGAGGAGGAGGAGGAGGAGGAGGAGGAGGAGAGGACAAAATAAGTACTGTACAGAACAGTAGAAGTAGGAAGAGGAAATAGAAGAGCAAGAAGGAGGAAATAGAGGTGATAAAATAGAAGTAGGAAGAGGAAATAGAAGTGTGAGGAGGAGGAGAGTATGAAATAGAAGAGGGAGGAGGAGGAAGAGCAGGTAATGGAAGGAAGAGAAGATGAATTAGAAAAAAGAAGAAGAAGAAAAAGATGGTGTCGATCACAAAAAATGTGATTAATCAGTTCGTATTTCTTATCGTCTGTGCTGAATTATCAGAAGACATGTGAATGCTCCGGTGCTTCCTGAGTCTATTGCTACTGAAAAGAACATTTTATGTCTAATAACCATAACTGTTTACCTTCCAGATAACACACGATCATCATAAAAGTCACGTGATGGACGGATGCGCTGTAGAAGCCGTGTGGAATGAAGACACACTTTAGCAAGAAGACTACTACGTGACGAGGCTTGAAAAGGTTACAGCAACTGATATTCATTAAAGGAGCATATAATAAGAACAAAATAGCTACAAGGAATGACAGGAGGACATTTGAACGGTCCGCTGATCCGTTATGGATGAGAAGAACACTTCATGTGGTGTTTAGAACTTCTGCTTGGCGTTATATAAGCATCCTATAAGAGAAATATAGCTCAAAAAGCATTAAAGTGGGCTGTTAGATTGGAGAAATTATACTGTACCAAGTTTAAATAATGCTTATATAACCCCAGGTTAGGTTTATTAAATCTCACCCGAGTAGGAGCAATATTAAAAAAAAGAGGGAAAAAAAGAAAAAATGAATCAAATCTCTCTTGCTTTCTTTAGTATGTGTGTTATGTTTGTTTATGGAGTCATAACCCAGATGAACAAGGCACAGCTATAATGCTGCGGATTTTGCCGTATGCTCTTCGAGCCATTTTAAAAGCAACCGTCTGAGAAGCTCCCGTGCCAGATGAACGCACATGAGAGGAAACTGCAGCTGAGAAACGCAAAACACTTGTTTCTCCATCTGCATTGTGACACTTTTGTTGAAGCAAAGTCACTTAGGCATTTAGTGGCTAATTAGCGTGATAGTACCAGCATCAGCGCACAGATAAAAGAACATCTGCTTAATTTGATCTAGTGCAAGGTGCGGGCGTGCAACAAAGAGGTCTATCCGGTAAAACTCCGCAGATCTGACGAGGGTTTAATAAGTGTAATCGTCTCAAAGTTACGGCACAACTGGAAACATGTGGCCTTAATTTGCCTCTGGCAGCGTTAGTATTGTTGCGTATTGTCACATTTAGTAAACAAGACACAATCGATTGCAAAGTCACACAGAGCCAATTGCGTAAAGCTCCATTCAGGACGACGCTGCAATTACGCACAAGATCATAAGTGTTCTGTTATTTATCCTACACGCAAATACATACTGAGAGATTCCAAGTGAGTGTTTTAAAAAATTATAGCATTCACACAACCCAACAATCACAGGATAAAACACAATGTCATTATAGAAAAACATTCAACAATGCCACATGACAAGAAGCGATGTAGGAAATATCGAGCTCATTTCCAAAATTCGCATCAAGTGCAAAATAGTGTCGTAATTACAACTCGCGAGCTTGATTTTTTTGTTGGTGTTTGTAAACATGAGCGCTGATTTTTGAAGATGGAGGCGTGTCAAACAAACCACAAAAATTCCTCCAGTTGAGGACCACCAAAATGATGCCTACAGAAGACGATAAAAACCTGTGGTCATTTTATTGGTTGTGAATTGTGAATGACGTGGTCATTCGCGTGGTGTAGCTTGTACAGTTTTTGATAAATAAATAAATAAATAAATAAATAAATAAATAAATAAATAAACAAACAAACAAATAAATAAATAAATAAACATATTAAGTTCTTTCCCACTGTCCTTTTTTTTCTTTATTTTATTATAATTAAGTAATTTATTAATTAACTCATTTTTTGGGTTACCAAAACCAATTGAAGACATGCAATCTGCAAGGCTGCATTAATGCTTTGGTTCTTCCAGACTTGACAGAAGTGTGATCTATGACAGAAGAATGCTCTAATATATATATATACACACACACCAATCAGGCATAACATTATGACTACCTGCCTAATATTGTTTTGTGGGTCTAGCTATCACAATTTGGCCCTTCATCAAACTCGCTCAAATCCTTACGCTTGCCCATTTTTCCTGCTTCTAACACATCAACTTTGAGGACAAAATGTTCACTTGCTGCCTAATATATCCCACCCACTAACAGGTGCCATGATGAGGAGATCATCAGTGTTATTCACTTCACCTCTCACTGCTCATAATGTTATGCCTGATAAATATATATATATATATATATATATATATATAGAGAGAGAGAGAGAGAGAGAGAGAGAGAGAGACAGAGAGAGAGAGAGAGACACTAAGTGAGACACTAAAGCTTCTTGAAATAAACATAAACGCACGAGATTTCGAGCGTACAGCAAAAGAATGATGGCTTTCTAGCCGAGCGGACCTCCAGTCACGAAAAACAACACGTACAAACAGTAGAAGAAGAAGTAAAAAGAACACGAGTGCTGTTTGGAAACGCAGAGTTGTGCTAATGGCTGAAGACCATCTGCGTGTATAATTCCTGTGCTCCTTATGGAGACTGTGTCATTACACTTGCTTTAATGAGCTAAACTTGGGAGCTTATTCAGTGATTCAAAAGCAACAGAGACGCAACCACCATCTGGAGATGATTCACCGCTGCTCATGAACATTATATTTTACGGAACATATACAGGGTGTGGACGAGAGGACTTTATCTCAGGGAGAGAACTGTACTGTCTCTGAGGCATTATGGGAGTTTTATATTTCGTCACTTGGGGAAGATTTTAATTTGAAAAGAGTGACAACGAAAGCTGTTGTAAAATGTCTCACACCCAGGGAAGAGATACACTACTGTTTTATTTTTAGTGAAATACAGTAGGCGTGAAGCATAAAGAGGGAAAAAAATCGTTTACCACAGAAGTCGAAACTTGGAATTACATCCATTTCGTCACATTTGGGAAAACGAGCGTATGTAGAGTCGATGCTATGGATTTTTGCGTGGAATATTCCTTCATATTGACTGATCTAAAGCAAATACTTTATCACATATCGCTAATCATATCCTCCCTTTATTACCCTGCTGTTGATAAAAACTGTCTTAGAGCTTTTACTCAAGAGAAATCTGCCCATCTCAGAGGTGTGTACTGCCCCCAGGTTATCTGCAAAATTTGAATATTGCATGTGAGCAACAAAACACTGAATACACACAACTTTCCAAGAACGTCACATTTGGACAATGAATCTGATTAATGCCCGTTAATAGTGAAAGATACAAACTAAATAAGTGAGGATGGTGTGGGGTGATGTGATGTGTCATGACAAGCATTGGAGTTTGTTGAGTATTTTCCTACAACAGTATATCATGCTTTATTCCTCTTATACTGCAGCCATTTGCCAACAAATACCATCTTCTGTTATTATTACAGAAAAACACTATAATTTCTGTCCATTTATAGCCAGGTTTAATTTCATGGAATGCAGACTGTGTTAAAGTTGAATAAGGATTCGAATCTGCAAATCTTTTCCACAGATTCCGTCAAAATAAATACAATTTCTGACGAACGCTAAACCTTCCCGTTTTATCACTTATCCAAACAATGGTTTCAGGCCGGCAGAATATGAAGACCTTCATCGTGTGCCCTGGGAAGTTGCATGTACTTGTCATTTGGACTTCATAGACAACATGAGTCTTCACTCAACAAGCACAGAGAGTACGTGTGAAAAGGGACTGTCTTTCCAAATGCTATGTTTACTTATCTTTATTCATTATTTGCTGCTACTTGTGACTGTCTAAAATCCCATCCAGTTCGCACATCCTGCTCGCTTTTTGTACACTTTTCCCAGTCTACTTTATCTGGACGCTGCTCTTCTTGTTTTGTCTAGGGGGTGTGTGCTGTATCGTACTGAAATCTTCACTTTGTCTTATTCTTGTTGCATGATTTCTTGTCCTATGCTAAAGACTTGCCTAGATGTAGTGTCCTGCTTTAAACATCACTGAACCTTGCTTTAGGCTTGATAGGTTTTAGGTTTGCAATATTCAAATATTTTAGGGTATTTGTTAAGATATAAATCAGTACCGATCACATGCAAATCTTATGCTCTACTGATTCTGTGATAATGAAAGAGATTATATCAGCCCATTGTACTGCTATCAACTGTTCATTCAAGGGGTTTGGGGAACAAGAGGAGTGGAGGGAAAGTGAAAAAGAGATGGGAAAAGAGAAATGTAACCCACATCTAGTCGTCCATCCATCTAATAGTATGTCTTTGGAGGGAGGGAGGAAACCGGAGAACCCAGAAGAAGAGTCAAAGAGTCAAGAGTTAAATCCCACAAGAGTCAAATCCTACAAGGGTCAAATCCTACAAGAATCAATTCCCACAAGAGTCAAATCCTACAGGAGTCAGATCCCACAAGAGTCAAATCCTACAAGAGTCAAATCCCACAAGAGAGAGTCAAATCCTACTAGAGTCAAATCCTACAAGAATAAATTCCCACAAGAGTCAGATCAGACAAGAGTCAAATCTTACAAGAGTCAAATCCTACAAGAGTCAAATCCAACAAGAGTCAGATCAGACAAGGGTCAGATCAGACAAGAGTCAAATCTTACAAGAGTCAAATCCCACAAGAGTCAAATTCTACAAGAGTCAAATCCGACAAGAGAGAGTCAAATCCTACAAGAGTCAAATCCCACAAGAGTCAAATCCCACAAGAGAGAGTCAAATCCTACTAGAGTCAAATCCTACAAGAATCAATTCCCACAAGAGTCAAATCCTACAGGAGTCAGATCCCACAAGAGTCAAATCCTACAAGAGTCAAACCCAACAAGAGTCAGATCAGACAAGAGTCAGATCAGACAAGAGTCAAATCTTACAAGAGTCAAATCCCACAAGAGTCAAATCCTACAAGAGTCAAATCCGACAAGAGAGAGTCAAATCCTACAAGAGTCAAATCCCACAAGAGTCAAATCCCACAAGAGAGAGCCAAATCCTACTAGAGTCAAATCCTACAAGAGTCAAATCCTACAAGAATCAAATCCCACAAGAGTCAAATCCTACAGGAGTCAGATCCCACAAGAGTCAAATCCTACAAGAGTCAAATCCGACAAGAGAGAGTCAAATCCTACAAGAGTCAAATCCCACAAGAGAGGGTCAAATCCTACTAGAGTCAAATCCCACAAGAGAGAATCAAATCCTACAAGAGTCAAATCCCACAGGAGTCAAATCCTACTAGAGTCAAATCCCACAAGAGTCAAATCCTAGACTCGGGAGCTCCGAGATGATGCCTCAGAATTTTTTCCACTAATATTTATTCAGATTTCAATTTCTGACCTCAAACCTGATTCTGGCAAACAGCTGCTCAGGTTTGAGTATCAAATGCAAGAATTCATCACGTCTCAGAGTCTTGCTCAAGAACCTGAGACGTCCACAAGCTATTTGGAGCTCCGGTCCTCGAGTGATATTCCGCTCCTGCTCCTGCATGGTGCTAAATAATGTGTAAAGCGGTGGATTTCATTCAGAAAACCATGTTTTCATAAATTACATCACATCCAATCTGCTTGTGCGTCCCAGCCCTGGCCACCTGCATTTAAATCCACGGTAATGTATAAACTCCATTAGACAGCGCTGTCATTGACAATCAGGAGAACCGTTTCTCAGCGATGGACTCGGATCCAGAATCGGGTGCTATTAAAAAAAAAAATAATAATAGCATTTTTCAGTTATAAAGCCCATCCAAAGCCATTACAGATATTAAACTACTCTGCTTGAAACCAAGCTCATATTGACTGTGGACCACCGACATACAGGTATTGAGCTTTTAGTCCATTTCCTGAGTCATGTTACTAAATACTCACATTAACATCAGACAAAAGCCATTGATTATAGGGAAACGGAGTTGTTCGTGTTGATTACGGAATCTGAAAGAGCAAGGCCGCTCTCTTTATACTCTGCATAATTACTGTTGCTCTTTAATTGTACGCGCTGGTTTGAATATAGGCTGGAGGAAGCAGACGGTCGATAATTGAGTGTTTAAAGAGGGTTTTAGTGCAAATTGGCACCACAAATGAGACAGCAGACTAGTCGGAGATGTAAGAGAAAAAGAAAGAGAGACAAAAGTTATGGGTCTAACTTCCATAACAAATAGCTTTTAAAGCTAAATAGCTTTTTTTTGGTTAAGTAGTCAGCATACAAGATCAAGTTCATTCATTCATATGTATGAATACAATTTTTCTTGTAACACAACATTTTAAATCAATATTGAAAAGTCTAACGTTTCTAACTTTGGAATTATTTACTGCCAACTTTTGTTGCAGTAAATAAAAAATTAAATTCCACACATTGCTTCAAATACAGTATTTTTATGCAAGTATTCAAATTGTAGGCTCTTTATTGAAATGTGTATTATATTATTGTGCATTTAGTGAATTTATTTATTGGTTTGTAGATTTTGAGATGTGGATTAAACCTGTTCAATTCACGTGACTGAATTGGCTCACTAATAAATATAATAATATTGATTTATAGCATTAGATTGATTTATAGCATTAGCGTAAAAAGTGCTACTTATAAAGTTAGATTTAAAACGGTGTTAATATAAAATACACAATGAACCAGTAAATATAGCTCTCACCTGCAAGGCATGTGTGTGTGTGTTGTGTGGTGTGTGTGTGTGATATAGGACAGATGGCATGTGGACGCATACCCGCGACCCTCTCCTTGTCCTCCATCTGGGTGCCTTTCCAGGTAGGAAGCAAAGCGAGCACCATAAAAGAGAGTCCACATCAAAGAGCTCAACAATATGGCCACTCAGGAAAAGCCGCAGAGGTTTTGCTAAAGCCTCAGTCAGGAGAGGATTCTTTCCTCTGTTTACGTGCCAAGGTGGCCGGCTGCGTTACCTTTCTCAGAAAGAACTGAGAGAGAAATGAAAGAGCCGACGCTCGGGCATGCCGAATCTTTGGAAGCCACAGCGAGTTTCTTCATCGCAAACAAAACACAGCAGCGAAACTGTGCAAGATGTGATGCTGCACGCGCAACTCCATCCCCAATCCAAAGTGTCATGTCGAGGGCATGTCTATTATTTCCAAAAAGAAAGCACAAACATCAACTCCTACATCCACCACCGAGAACAATCTCTCCGAGTTCAGGCAGACATATTGGTTTGGTGATGAGATTTGTCATGACGAAACATTTTCAACAGCACAGCAGAACTCGAAGGCCCTCGTGACTAGTGCAAAGTTTCCACCGAATAAACTTTGCAGTGGCACTCGTTCTGCTCTCGCTGGACGCTCTTGTATCAATTACTTGCAGTTGCTGATTTTCCTAATTGCATCATCGCTACATTCAATCATCTCGGAATTACCGGAAGAAAGAGAGGGGAAATGTTACGAATTAAATCCTGCTCTATCTTGTCATTTCCATTGAGAAAGTCAGGCAGGGGATTCGGAGAAGTGAGATGAGATTTATTTAATGGGGAACACATAAAGCAATATTTCCCAATTACAGCCAACTCGCTTTATCATGATGTTTTGCTTATCAAGTGGTAGAACTGAGCTTCCTCAAAGCATCCTACTCTCATCCTACTCTCTTTCTCATACCCTAGATCTGTTTAATAAACCTTTATAAAGTGGAGATTAGATAAATACTGTATAGAAACCTTACGTATAACTTTAATAAGGAATGAAACACAATGATGGGGACACAGTGTTAGGAGAATATAGATTTTTTTTTTAATTTGTTAGTCTAGCACGTTGCACTCATTTTTATCTGTTTGGAGTTAAGTTTAATTTTGCAGAATGGCTAACGCAGCTATAAACAGTCATTTTTTTCCCTCTCTCTTTAAAGTAATAGGACAAAAAAATGCAGCTTATTATATTACAGAGAAGCCAGAAAAGCCTAGCGAAGGTGTTGTAAAAAATTGCTCTAGAAATTCCACAAATGTTAGACTTGGTTTTATTCTGATCTATTTTTTCATGCTTGGGGGAAAAAAAATAATAATCTTTAACTGTCCACCTCTTTAACAAGTCTGTGACCTCTGTAGCCTCCGGTTCCTGGTCTGACCTGATAGCAGTGGAGCTTGATATGGAATCGGAGATGCTTTTCTGCTCATCACGGCTGTAAAGAGTGATTATTTGCATTATTTTAGCTCATGTTAGCTGTAAGGGGTTTCACGATTTTGCGAAGGCAGAAATCAACGCAAGGGCTTCCAATTTTTCAAAATGACCACAGATTTTCCACAGATTTGGGCAAAGACACGTCAAAAGATGACACCACAACACCATCGGTCAACGTCCTCTTCGATTCACGTGCGTCAAACATGAGTACAGCTATCATAGAAAGTAATTACATACAGCACAAACTCCACTGAAAAGGAGTTTTGTGCTTCGAATTTTGAGAATTCAAGTAGTTACATAAGTACATCAAGCGTTTTCTGCCCACAGAACTTCCAGTCACTGGATGTTTTTTGTTTTCTGCACCACTCTAATACCTCTGTATGTGAAAATCCTAGGAAATCAGCTGTTTTTTCCCCTGTAACAGCACCAACAATCACTGAGATCCCATTTTCACTCATTCTGATGTTTGATGTAAAAAAAACAAAAAACTCAACCTGTATCTGCTACTTAATTGATTCACCACATAACTGCATGCGTGAGCAGGTGTACATGTGTTCCTATTAAAGTGGCTGGTCAGTGTATTACAATAAACCTTAAACTTTTGGCAAATGATCCGAGTTCACCTGAGAAATTCAATCTCTCATGTCGTGTAGTAATTAAGTGACTAGAGTGAGTATTAAATATGTAAGGAAGCTTCGAGCTTCATCCCTGGTGTTAAAATCGCACATAAAATTGCACCATACTTCACCATTTTCTTTCAGTTAGTGCTCGCTCGAGCAAGCAAGTGTGTTTTGTCCTGGAAAAGACTCCCCTGAAACAGAAGGACTTTACTTTATTCTTAACAGGACTTCTGAGGAGAATTCCTGTCTGCACTAAAACGAGCAATAGGGTGCATTTAACATACAGACTTTAGCTATAATTGCTACTAAACGGCAGTCTGGAGTGCTTCGTAAACCTCCGCTCCCTTCAGTGATAACTATTCGACAAGACAACGTACCAGACTGAAGTCATTTCACGTTCTGCGCTGGTACAAGCTAAAGCTTTTAAAGGGAAGTGTGTCAACATGCTGCACTGTTGAGCAGACACGCAGGGGCACCTTCATATTCATTTGTTTCTTCTTTTTTTTTTTTTGAACCCGTCTAGGATGTCAGCTCAAGTCATGTAGAAGCAATTACCTTTTTTTTTTCCCCAAGCAAGGGATTTATATGGCCGCTCATGGACAGTGCTGCTATTTTTAACAGCAGCAGTGCTGCATAAAGCCAAGATATTGGATCCCACCTCCTCTTTGCATTATAGGAGAAAAGAGGAGCGTTATCTGATAGCGCACTCATTCATGGAACGAAAATGAGCACAGGCGCAGGGGCTGATCCACTAGCCACATACTAACGAGTCACTCTGGAGGCCAGGAGTGGGTTTCAGACATACACGCACGCACGCACACACACACACTCTAATGATATTTACAGAGACGCCAACTCGCACATCTGATGGGCCTCAGAGCCAACAGCTCTGTTTGCTTCAGGGTGTTCCTCTCATCTCTCTCACACACACACACACACACACACTTGTCCTGTCTCGTCACATTTGGAGCATTGACAGAGCGATAATGAGACAAGTCTTGCCGATTACACATTCACAGTACAATTATTTTCTATACAAATACATTCTTCCCGAAAGAGGGCAAAGGGAAAGAAAGCGTGCAAAGCCAATGACTCGCTCTGGAAGCTTTTTATTTATTTATTTATTTATTCATTTTTTTGATGTACACAACTATAAAGTTAGTTCATTGCAGGCTTGTTTATCAGCTAGATAAAGAAGGGTCATGTGTCTGCACACACACACACACACACACACACACACACACACACACAAAGTTTCCACCTTAATCAAGATCCCATTGCAATAAAAGCCCTGCAATCTCATTACAGGCAGATACATTATACTGAAGCAGATTTGTCCATTACGCATCAGTAGTGGCCTGCTGTTACTTAATAAACAATTATTTTCACATTTATTCATTTGGCAGATGCTTTTATCCCAAAGTACTTGCAAGTATCCAGTCCAAATCAAGCTTAAAGGTGTTATCAGCAAAGTAATATTTGGTGAAATTCCCCATTATTTGGACCTACAGCATGCAGGCATCCCAGAACAGCCTTCTATACTTTAACTAGTTAGTTCTTGAACTAGCATTCAGGTGCTCTAGATTCAAAACAGCTAGCCGAAAAGAAATCAGTTGTGTTGTGCTATGAATGGTTATAATAGGAATTCTATGTATTTATATATACACAGATCAGCCATAACATTAAAACCACCTTCCTAACACTGTGTAGGTTCACCAAAACACCTCAGAAATATTGAGGTGTTGACTTAAAACCTCTGAAGGTGAGCTGTGGTATCTGGCACCAAAATGAGGATGAGGTTCCCTTTTGAGTCTGGTTTCTTCCTCTTACCATCTAAGGGAGCTTTTCCTCGCCACAGTCACCCTAGGCTTGCTCATTAGGGATTAAGGATTAATACAAATAATATGAAATATAAGTCTAATATTAATCTTGAGCTCTTGTACTATACACCGATCAGCCATAACATTATGACCACCTACCTCATATTGTGTTGGTCCCCCGTTTGCTGATAAAACAGCCCTGACAGTCGAGGTATGGACTCCACTAGATCCCTGAAGGTGTGCTGTGGTATCTGGCACCAAGATTTTGGCCTCCATTGGCCCAACCTCACAACTTAAAGGACTTAAAGGATACTTACAGAACTTAAAAGGTTACTTGCTTATAGGATACTTTTGATAGATGCTGACCACTGCAGACCGGGAACACCCCACAAGAGCTGCAGTTTTTGGAGATGCTCTGATCCAGTGGTCTAGCCATCACAATTTGGCCCTTCGTCAAACTCGCTCAAATCCTTACTCTTGCCCATTTTTCCTGCTTCTAACACATCAACTTTGAGGACAAAATGTTCACTTACTGCCTAATATATCCCACCCACTAACAGGTGCCATGATGAGGAGATAATCAGTGTTATCCACTTCACCTCTCTGTGATCATAATGTTATGCCTGATCGGTGTATTTCCTATGTTCTGTAAAGTTGCTTTGAGGCGATGTCCACCATTAAAAGCGCCATACAAATAAAATTGAATTGAATTGAACTGAACACCCCACAAGACATGGTGTTTTGGAGACGACCCAGTCGTCTAGCCGTCACGATCAGGCCCTCGTCAAAGTCACTCAGATCCTTGGCTTGCCCATTTTTCCTGCTTCTAACACATCAACTGCCTAATTTATTCCACTTCTTGACAGGCGACGCTGTAATCAAAGTCATTCCCTTCAAATATATTTCTGGAAAATTCCACCGAATCAGGTATTATCGGGTAAAAAAGTAAATAAACCAAAGTTTCCTACAGTTCTATAATCCGTTAATGTTGAGGAAGTAACTGTAACAGACTGCCGATTTTAATCGTTTCCTAAAAGACGATTTGTACAGATTACCATAAATTACAGATGTGATGGATCAGAGATGGACTTACTTTTGTCAGTTGTCACTCTAGTGAAACATCATTTTGATTAAAGATTATTAACCTATACAGACTAATCGTATTTTTCAGTCTGTTTTGATTGGCCAGTTTCTTCACTTGACTTACCGTCCTACCCGTACAGAACTATTACCATAATCAAGAGAAAAACGGAATAAAAAAAAAACATTTCCTGCCTTCCATTACCATCCATCTCTGACAGAATGACAAGAATCATAATCCACAGTTTGAATACTGACATAGTGAAGCATTAAAAGAGACAAATGGCTTCGGAATATGAATCGAATATGTAATCACACCTCGGCTCTTCAAGTGCTTTTCTATCTACAATAGAGAGAATATTCCGACCTACTAACGTTTGATAAGTATCTAACAAAATCTATTTAATATTCCAGCAAGAGATCTGCTTTCAAGAGGGCTGGATGGAAAATTTGCATTACAGAAATCAGATGGAGAAAATCAGAAGCAAAAGATAATGTATACAATTGAAAATCCCACTTTGGTTTACATTTACTAGATTTACATTTTCTCACAACGTGAAAATGCTAGGTTTGTTGTTTATTGCTGTGCTAACATTGCGAATGAGAAATTCCTAGCAGGCAGAGAGAAAAAAACAAAACCGTGGACGGCCGAGGTTTATTTTCCCTTCAGCTGTTTTCTATCAGCTCACCACCGGTGGCGTGTGACCTCACAGGTCAAAGTTCACTTAGATTTAAAATAAAATAAAAAAAACACATGAATCGTATTTCTGTTCAGTTTTATTAGCTGGAAAAACAGAAAAGTGTTATTTTCTTTGTTTGGTCTCTCACATATCACTCACTAGATAATGAAAATACCTGAAAATATCATACACATGTAGTAGTATATAACATAGGATCATGTTATATATTTCATGAGAGACATTACAGCTGGCTTGAATACCCAAATACCAAAGAAGAACTATTTTCGATTGTTTGATACAGTAGCGATCTAATTTTGATGCTCAAATTCTAACAAAAAAAAAAAAAAAAAAGAAAGAAAGATTTATAGAGAATTTGTTAATCGAGCTACAGATCCTTCAGGCATATCAAAATGCTCTAGATTTCAGAAATGACGAGCTGACGTGAACAAAAAGTGCAGTTTTAAAATAGTGAGCATGCAGCAATCCAACAAAATAAATCTACCAATCCACGAAATAATTACCAGGAACTACAGGTAATTATTAATTTTTTAGAGGTTAGTGTTGCTGTGCCGAGGGATTATTTCCTTTTAAAAAAGTTCTGTAAGAAAAAGAAAGCTGAGGACGACTGGGTTATTCAGTGCTCATACCGTTCTTTTTTATTAATATTATTATTATTATTTCATTCCCCCCTTATTCTGAATAACAACCTCGATATAGAAGGGGGTAAAAAATCGATTTGAGAAGAGACTCCAGGGAAGGAGGTGTTTTATATGTTTCTGGCAACCAGCTCCAGTTGAGTTTTCAATGTGGTTAGGGTTATGGACAGGTAATGCATCACAGGAGCACTGATCCACAGCAAAATAAGGAACGTCTTCTTTACACAGTGTCCTTTCTTTTGTAATATCTCACTCTGACGTGTGCCGTATCCACACCAGGATTGTCCAGCTGAGTTTTGTACAGATTTGTGTTTCTCCTGCTACACCGATTTCAGCTCCGGGGGAATTATCTAAGGAGCGTCAGAAGATATCATGTAGAAACTTCTGAGATGGAATTCAACACTGTAGTTAAGACCGTGAAATTCAAACCTGACGGCAATGATGACAGCAGCAAAATCCATCCTTTTTAATCATAATCTTTAGGTTATGCTTAACTTCTGCTATGTTGTGCAAATATACTGCGTATGGTTTATTCCTATTCAGGATGTAAACCCGTAATGCACTTGTATTTTATTAATAGAACTGTAGAGAAATAAAATAACTCCAACCCCGAAGATTAAACGTGTCACTCTGTTGTGACGTTATGCGAAGCGGAAAATAAGAACGAAGTCGGTTCTGTTCTGAAGAGCTTGTCTGAGTATTATGTTTTTTTCTGTTGAAATGTGCAAAATGTTAACTGCCATATTACATCTGGGACACTCTACAGAACAGAGGTATATTTCACACATTTCACACACGCTGCTAAACTGCAAGCTATCATTAAGCCCAAACTTTTAACCTCTAGGTGAATTTAGATTCCATAAGAGAGTATGTTTTGTTTTGTTTTTTGACCAAGAAGTTGAAAAAATTATGTGTGTGTGAATATTTATATTAAAAAAAAGGAGGGTTTATAATCTGAGCGAAGATGAGATCCTGGTAATCTTTTTCGAATATGATTAATCAGAAGGTGTTGCTTTTCGTATGACGGATTAAAGCACTCATCGTATAGATCCGATAGTAATAACTTAACTTCAACCATAAAATTAATCGGAGCTATGAATAGATAAGAAGTACACTATATTGCCAAAAGTTTTGGGACGTCTGCCTTTACATTCACATGAATGTAACATAGAGTTGGCCTGCCCTTTTGCAGCTTTAACAGCTTTAACTCTTCTGGGAAGGCTTTCCACAAAGTTTAGGAATGTGTTTATGGGAATGTTTTCAACCATTCCATTAGAAGAGCATTTGTGAGGTCAGGCACTGTTGGACGAGAAGGCCTGGCTCGCAGTCTCCGCCGCTCTAATTCATCCCAAAGGTGTTCTATCAGGTTGAGGTCAGGACTCATTCATGTTTTTATGGACCTTGCTTTGTGCAAGGAAGCATTAAGAGTTCCTCTCACTTGAACTAAGGGGCCAAGCCCAACCCCTTGAAGAACAACACCTGAATTCAATGATTTTGTGAGGCATCCCAAAACTTTTGGCAATATAGTGTAGCTATGTAACTTGTGTACATTTTTAAATATTTCTACCCGTCACACCAAACCATTCTGGAGTATTGTACTATTCCAGTATAATGTACATCTCATTCTGTTTAACATCTTCATCATGTCTCACTCCACAGTGGTGCTTAGTATAAAGCTCATATGAAAGTAGATACTTAGAATTTTAAGAATTTGTAGCTTTTTTTAATTTTATTTCTGTGTTTTTAGGTAGCAAATGTTTCGATATTCAGAGTAAATGCTGATATCAAACCCATTTCTGCTCTATGGCTCAAGTGCTTGTTCTTAAACACCTAAAATTTTATTTTCAACCACTAAAATGATGTATACAGTTATATGAACATGACTCATTTTATATCAGGCTTACGAGTGGAGCTAAAATAATTCATTTGTTTATACCGACTCTGTCTGCGTAAAGGAACACGAGTGTACCGGAAAAAATTGTTAAGCAATTCCGACCACTTAGTTTGTTATAGCGTATAAGTGACACCATTTAAACCATCTAAATCTTGCTAGTCAGACCCCGTTGTTTGCTATAGATTTTGGTACGTTTGATACAAACAAATTTACTCACCGCTAGCTGCCTCAAACAGAACAGGATCCCTTGCTTTTCTTCATCATACTGTTTACACGTTTGACATCTCACTCATAAAAAAAAAAAAAAACAAAACAAAAAAAAAAACACAAATTTCTTTTTAATATTTAAATCAATAAAGCAGCGTGCAGCCTCTGGATTCACACCTCTAACACTTTTATGTCCGATACTTTTCAGTGACAATGTCTCTGTGTGTTAATTCACATTTATATTCAGGGAAAGAAAAGTGCAGGCTCTATGTAATGCGGTCCTCTGTGCCCCTGCAGATGCAGTAAACACTGGCGAAGTTACCTGTTAAACTGACAGCTTTGCAACTGAGAATCTATGGCGCAATAACAGAGATTGCTTTAGGTTGAGCTGAAAAAAATGAACTGGCACCTGGATAGCATTTGTGCAGGAGGCATATAAAACTTAAATTGTTGTAGCCGCAGAGACGTCTTGGGTCTATTCCGAATTTGGGGGGGAAAAAAGGGGCCAATCATTAAGAAATTATAGTCTAGTCTAGTCTTTATCGTTAACACAGATCACCATTATACAACAATACACAAGATATGCATGCCAAGGGCACTGGCAAAAAAAATGGAAGTAGATGATTAATCCACATCCTAAAGTGAAATGATGTCCAAATCAGCCATCTGTAGGCTATATTTGAGACATTCCCAAGATGCGTATTAGATCCAACTGGCACGAATTTAGCCGACAGCTCCCTAGTGGCATGCATCATGTTAAACAGCTGTAAACACCTGCTTTACTATTCAAATGAACATCCAACCTATTATCATGTACTTATATTAGCATTAGGAGAAATTATTTAAATCAGAGGTGACCTCATCTTCACATCCAGCCATATTATTTTTCGATTATTCATCATAAGACATATTATCCAGTAACTAATAAGATTAACGCATAATGTCGGCATGGATTTGGGAGAGAAAGGGTTAAAGGTTCCACCATAATCCCCAAATCCCACATGTTCATAGAATTGCTACACGAGTACAACTTGTACGATTCTCTCCTTCCTATACACGTTCTTTCTTTCTTTATGAGATCCCCGGTTTCTCAAGCTGACTCTCTTGCTGAGCTCCAACCTGTCATCTATCCCTCTCTCTCTCTCTGAACATCTCAGCCAATATGGCCCATTCCTAAGATACTAGGGCTTTGTAAAGCAGCACTGCTATAACCAAGCAAAGGAGCGAATGAAAAAGAGTTGCCGGTAGCCCGAGCCCCACTTTCCTGCTGTGAGAATATTACCCAATAACGCACAAGGAGGCCACAATCGGCCATCCAGCGTAACGCACGCATGCTCAGCGGGCGTCCTATTAAAGCCTGCAAATTGTTGACGCGGGTTATAATTACCACTAAGCATGCAATTACAAATGCCAGGACTAATAAAGGCAACTCGGCGAGGTGGGAGTATGAGGCCAATTAAACAGCTTCGAAACACGATCGGACGTGCAGTCAAAACAGACAAGTCAGGAGAAATAAGGGGCACAATTAACAAGCACAATTCTCTGTAAATGTGTTTGACTTCGCAAAAAAAAACGCCAGCGAATAAAACATGAAAATTGTGACTGTTCAAAAGCTTTTCGTATGATCCGAAGCTGCAGTCAGTCAGGATTCAAAGCCAGCACACTCACTCCATAAGAAAAAAGCAAACAAAAAGTCATTTTTTTCTGTTCTGTTGATCTGTTGTTTTGTGACACACACACACACTCACACACACACTACACGAACAATCACAGATGAAGCTCACACACTACACAATCTTTCAGCTAAAGAGATCCAGACAAAGTGTGCTTGATCCCCAAATCCTACTTTCTCATGAAATTAAACACGAGATATATCCGTCAAGTGACAGCATAGAGCCCGAGCAACTGGCCAGTGTGGCTGTTTAAGCATTATTGTGTACTGAAAAGGGAGGGAAAAAAAGAGAAATGAAGTAAAATATAGAGGAGGGATTGCTTGTGGGATGTGAGGACTGTCTGTTCTGCAAAGAGAAATGTGGAGAAATAATGGAGTGGAGAAATAATGCACAGAAATACAACATATAGTGCCTTCACCTATTAGGCTGTCTCTTACCCCTCTAAAGGAGCAACAACACGACATTCTCTTATTTTACAAGTTGATGCACGTGCTTGTATTGTTGTAGTTTGATGAAAGCCGGAAGTGTGTATAAGTCACATGACATCGAATGACTATGAGAAATGATTACTTATAGAAACAATATGATCGTGCGTACATCATCACCGTTACTGCTCATGTTCACGACAGGTGGGAGGTTACAGTCACATAGTGTGCATTCAGCATAACCTTACAGGATTTTCCTTTTTGCTGTCCGCAGAAGTCACTCAGCTCGTGGAGTCCCTCATCATCTTGAGACCTTTTGGCAGTTCTTGCCATGTGTACCATCACACCAAATGATTCTGAATGGAGCTGTGTGCCTTTTCCCCTTCATCACCCCACCGGCTTCCTTTTAAAACACAAAGCCTAAAACAGACCTAGCTCTGCACTCCGTCCGAAACACTAGCACGGCTCAGCTTGACTCTTATCCTGGTACCATGGTGGTGGAATGGACTTCTACCTTTTTTTTTTTACCAAGCACTTCCTGTACCGCAACAGGGAAAAACTCTCAAACCAAATTCTGTCCAAAAGAGTTTGAGCTTAATGGGATTTACTCGAACTGGACTAGCATCATGTTTTTTGGAAAGAAAATACAGTCAGGATCAGGGCCAATGATTTCAATGTACAACACTATACAGTATATTACAATTCTAATAATAATAATTACACTTAATAAATAAATGAAACTAAGACAATTGAGTAAACTGAATAAAAATGAAATAAATAATGGAGTATTCTTTTCTTTTCTCTCCATTCTTGACTGTCTTTTTTTTTTATGTATATATTTTTTCTTTCTCGCGGAAAAAGAAATGCTCACTTAAATGTAATTTCGAGATTTTGATCAGACATCTCATACAGAGTGAGACACAAGGAAGGACAGAGAGACAGAAAGACAGACCGAAACGATCCATTTTTCTGTTTGGGCTGTCTGTAATCAATTTGCTAATTCCCGTAAAAACGAAAATGTCTGGAAAGAAAAAACAAATCAATGCACCTGGCCAGTTGCATGTCAAAGTAATGCGATAATTGTGCATACCTTCACCTGACAGATCTCCCCACGAGCCCCAGCTGAGGTGATTAGCGGCCGATTTCGCAGAGTTCGCAGGCTGGTGTGGCGTGGGAACCTGAAAAAGGACAGGAGAAGGAATTCACTGGGTTTATTTGTGACAGGATGAGCAAAAAGTCCGGCTGTTATGTTCTGGACACTGGGTCACTGATCAATCAACTGGACTTTTAATCAAACTGTTTAAAGACAACTCAGGACAAACTGGAGATATACCTTAGCATGAGTAAATCCAAAATGAATAAATTTATGTCGATATTTTATATGGATTTCAATCTGCCTATATAGCCTTATGCAAAGGTTTGTACACCTCTGCTTAAAATGACATGGAGCTAGCACATTCCTGCACATTTTAATACACCATTAATGTTTCATTTCTGAATGATATATATACTTTTTTCTTTTTTTAAATCTACTATGTCCACAAGTTTGGCCATCCCATGAGTCAATGCTCAGTATCACCCATTAGGCCGAAATCACAGCCTCCAAACATTTCTAATGGCCAGCTAATGGGCTTTGTATTCTTACTTTAGAAATTTTCTAGCACATAAATATTCTTAAGTGATGTTTGAGATCTATTCACACATTTATTAATCCCTGAATTTGTGGACACCTGACTTAGATACAGATCTGTTAAGTCGATTAAGACCGTACATGAACCAAAAAATTAGTGAATCTTCTAGAAAGATGGCCAAACTTCTGCGCATGACAAAGTGTATGTGTAATTTTTCCAATATGCTCAAATATGAGACGCCGATCCAACGATAAAGCAGAGCAGCTGGAAGTTTTGCTCAGAAGCTCGGTGTTAGCTTTGTGCTTGTCTCATTTATGTTGCAATGAGCTGAATAAGACCCAAGATCTGCAATGTTATTGTCCTAACATGCCAGCTTCAGCCTAAGGATCTTTACCAGAGTCAGGCTTTGGTACGACTATGAATGAAACTGAAATCGCACGGCCATTTCTTCATCGTGATTTGAAGAGAAGTGTCTGCTGTTGTTAAGTGAAATATACACATATATCTGGCATGTGTGTTTGTATTATATATTTGTTAATGTACTGTAAGGAATAACCTAGTGAAATCCCAGTCCGCTGGATTATTATGGATGTCATGAGCTCAGTATTAATGTAATAGTCTGTGGAGATGATGTTTTCATTTTTCAACATATATGTGTTACGATTATTTTGTTAATTGATTCATCTGTCTGGTTCCACACAGACTGATTAGTCTTGAACACAGAGCAATATCTGCTCACGAACTGAAACGTCTGGATGGTAAGGTAATTTTCTTTGCTGTGTTTGCAGCTGGTTGTGTTTGCAGCTGGTATCCAGTGCATGGACTCGAAGGAATCAACTCTTTTAGGGATCGACACTCATGAACCACATGAATAGGAACAAAATGTACACAGCCTAACTGGTTTGAGCAGACAGGGATCTATGTGAAATCGTATAACCGCTCTGTACGACCGTGATGAGCTGAAAAGCATCTCAGCAGGGACGGCATGTCCAATACCCAGGACAGGACAGGAAATGGAGGCTACACCGTGCTAATAGATTGGATCAATCAATAGTTCATTTGCATGTTAATAATAAAAGAGACCCAAATGTTCGCAGTTCATTGAACACACTAAAAAATGAGGATCTAACAGATATAAAGACCTACATCAATTATTACTCATGAATTACTTATAGTGTATCAGTGGTTTGTTAATATGAAACAAGTTTAATAATACAAGCCTTAAAGTAAAACAAAAGGAAACTGAAAAATTGAATCCCCAACAGATTGAAATCTTTTCATCTCTACATTGAACATAGACGCTTCTTGTCTAACCACGGTAAAAAGGATTGTTATTCCGAGACCTTCAGCAGGACCTTTGTTTCAGAGGCAATTAAAAGTGAATTTAGGCTAGCTCCACTGAAAGAGAAATGAAATATTCACGAGCAAAACCCACCTTAATGCTCTCTCTGTACGCAGTAGCTTGAGTATGCCAAGCGGAAATGCACCACCACGGCACCAGACAACAACGCTGTCCTTGAACGTACCTTCCGTTAGAAAGAGATGCTAATGAGCAAAAATAACCTTGGATGATTAGGATTTTACTGCATTCTTCTTCCCCCCGAAAAATCATTCTCCTGCTGAGGAGAACTTACTAATAACAGAGCAAAGCGATGTCAATGCATCAAACCCGGCGACAGTGAAGGTCATAATTTGGGCTTCGTTAAGAAGCCTAAAACACAGCGTTTATTTCTACTGCGAAGAGAAGCAACCACCAGAGACCTCCTGTGTGGCGGATTTAATCAATTGAACAGATTGTGTACTTTCTCTCTGTAGTATTTGTAATATGCATTGCTACACCATGTAGATGTTTTTACAGCTCGGTGCTTTGACCTAGGCTGTGATGGAACAGAAGTCCTCGCTCTGTTTTTCGTCTTAAGAGACCCAAAAGGAAAAAAAAGTCCATTTATCAAGACAGTGTTGAGAAGAGACCCAGCAGGCACTATGGGAGATGCAAGCTGGCTATCCAGCAGAGTGCCTGGCGACATGTCCATGCTATTACCAGGCCTGTTCAAACACCCGTGGGAAACACAGGACCTCGTTTTCCTTTTCTGTCTCCTGCTCCGTGGCTCTATCTCCCAAAGGTGACAAGCGAACGAACAGAGGGTGACTCCGAGGGTGTCAGTAATTAAAAAGGGCTGATTAAAGTGACGGAAGGAGGACAGAGAAGGGGAGCGTGGGGAGACGTGAGAAACGGAGAGAAAGAATAAAAGAAAATACCGTCTATAAGACGTACTTATTGACGTACCATCTATAATACTCTCCTATTCGCTTAATTCTACAATGTTCATAGAGCATAGTGATAGGGTTTCGCTGTCAGTCACATCAACTATGCTGGAAAAACAACAACCTGAGACTGATTTAATAAGTAATTTCTATTCGACTTGAAAAAAAGGTTCCCTGAGAAAAAAACATGTTGTTTTCAAAGTAGTTTCCAAGGTTAGAATGTGGCAGAACATTATTGATTCTCTGTGAAATATTTGTACTTTCTGTGTCCAAGCCAACAGATGAATAAGCTTCAGAAACATGTAACCCTTACCCTGGTGCACAGAGAGCTAAACTCAAATCTAGGAGCTTGTCACGGATCGCTGCTACAGATTATGGTGGTGATGAAGATGATGATGCAGCCGGTGTAAAGGAAGCAGACCCAACGCGGAGTTAGACAGCGGACAGGGGTTTTATTAAATAAACGACATAGAAGCACACAGACATACACTAAGACGAAGACTGGCAAAGAAAGGGAGACAGACGGCCACTATAAATAAGGAACATAATTACACACACATTAGGAACAGGTGACAGGCATGAACACATTAGGAAAAGGCGTGGCTAGAACGAACACATGGATAAATAAACAAAACCCCTGCTGAAGCCCCCTAGTGGTCCATCGGGGGCACTTGCCCCCGTAACAGTACCCCCCCCCCTACGGCGCGGCTCCCGACGCGCCAACCCCTCCCCCTAGTCCGGAAAACCCTTCGGACCAGGGAAACCCAGAGAGGAGCGAAGAACACGGAGAGGCAACAAGGGGGGGGAGCGAGGAGCAAGGCAAGGCAAGTGGGGGGAGCGAGGTGCAAGGCGAGGCAGGAGGCGGGAGCGAGGAACCCGGTGAGGTGAGTGGGAGGAGCGAGGAGCAAAGCGAGGCAAATGGGGGGAGAGACGGGCACGACGGTAAGGCCGGAGGGTCCCAAACGACGTCCACAGCCGAGCAGAAGCGTCGAGCGACATCCACCGCCGAGCAGGGGGGCCGAGCGACGTCACCGCCGAGCAGCAGAACCGAACGACGTCCACCGCCGAGCAGCAGCACCGAACGACGTCCCCTGACGCGTAGTCGAGATGAGCGACGACCTCAGCCCGGCTGGGCCGAAGGCCCCCACAGGGAGGGAGGGAGGGAGGTGTGGCCGGCGATCTCCTCCGCCGATGAGGAATGAGGCGGAGCGAGTCCCGGCGATGAAGAGGAAGAAGAAACAGGTCTCATCGGGGCCATCCTCCGCCGACAGAAGTGAGGCGGCGTCCTGTATGGAAACAGGAAGAGAAAAACGCCCCCCACAGGAAAGAGGCGGAGCAATGCACCCATACCGAAGAAAAACAAAAAAATAATCCAAGCAGGAGACCTCACCGGATCAGGAAAACAGGTCTATAGGGAGAAAAGGAAAAAAAAATCCACTCCGGGAAAAACGAAAAACTCAAAAAACTGAAGCGAGGGTAGCCGGTACTCCACTCCGCCGACGGAAGTGAGGCAATACGCTCCACCGGAAACGGAGACGTATTCCTCACAGGGAAAATAGCGGAGCGAGTGCCGGCACAAAAAGAAAAAAAAAGGCAGGTTAAAAACATCTTTCCGCTATGGAGAAAACAGACGCGGAAAGATGTGCCGGAGGGAACAAAAAATCCAAACGGGGCGTGCTAGGGAGATCAGGGGAAAAAAGGAAGCCTCGCATACCTCGCGCCGCGTTGGGTCTGTACGGTTTAGGCCAGTCTTTCTGTCACGGATCGCTGCTACAGATTATGGTGGTGATGAAGATGATGATGCAGCCGGTGTAAAGGAAGCAGACCCAACGCGGAGTTAGACAGCGGACAGGGGTTTTATTAAATAAACGACATAGAAGCACACAGACATACACTAAGACGAAGACTGGCAAAGAAAGGGAGACAGACGGCCACTATAAATAAGGAACATAATTACACACACATTAGGAACAGGTGACAGGCATGAACACATTAGGAAAAGGCGTGGCTAGAACGAACACATGGATAAATAAACAAAACCCCTGCTGAAGCCCCCTAGTGGTCCATCGGGGGCACTTGCCCCCGTAACAGAGCTCTTTGGTAGCATGTTTTTCATTTTGGCCTCACCTAGCTCTAGGGACATGATCATCATCATCATCATCTTCATCATCATCATCATCACACACATGAGGACCAGGTCCAACTGGCAGGCAGGCATTAAAGTCCATCTAAAATGTGCATCTAAAAATAATGAAATAATTCAAAAAAGTCAGATCTAATTAAGGACATGAATAGCCCAGCACAAGGCTTTTTTTTTTTCAGACTGACATCAAAATATGCCGCGACGTGACTTGGCAATTGATTTATTTATTTATTTATTTATTATTTATTATACATCTAAATAAAAATGGTTCTGAACATCATAAGAATGTCAAAATGTTTCACAATCTGGAGCTTTATCCACGTTCATAAAAAATGTTTTTGTGATGTAAAAAAAAATATTTTTTTTAAATTTTTTTTTAGAAATCCAAGATAAATCATGACAGAATTTTTTCTTTACTCAATAAAAATTTATATAAAAAGTGAAAAACAATCGAAAAAAATTTTTTCCCATTGTCTGTACCGCTTATCCGATCTA
Source organism: Hemibagrus guttatus (assembly GCA_033459395.1). Classification (NCBI taxonomy): domain Eukaryota; kingdom Metazoa; phylum Chordata; class Actinopteri; order Siluriformes; family Bagridae; genus Hemibagrus; species Hemibagrus guttatus. The sequence continues at coordinate 15,763,055 of JAUCMX010000023.1, read as the reverse complement.
TTCTCGAGTCACAGGGAGCCTGTGCCTATCTCAGGCGTCATTGGGGATCAAGGCAGGATACACCCTGGAAGGATTGCCAACCCATCGCAAAGCACACACACACTCTCATTCACTCACGCAATCACACACTATGGATAATTTTGAGATGCCAATCAACCTACAATGCATGTCTTTGGACCAGGGGAAGAAACCGGAGTACCCGGAGGAAACCCCCGAAGGCACAGGGAGAACATGCAAATTCCACACACACGGCGGAGGCGAGAATCGAACCCCCAACCTTGGAGGTGTGAGGCAAACGTGCTAACCACCAAGCCACCATGCCCCCTTATCAAAAAAAAATATTTTTTTCAGGATTTTTTTTTTTTTTAATTACAGTAAGTTGCTATGGATGTCCTTTTTATAACTGGTGGGTATGGCTACAGTGGTGTGAAAGTGTTGGCCCACTCATCTTTGCAGAATTGTTGTAATTCAGCCACATTGGAGGGTTTTCGAGCATGAACCACCTTCTTAAGGTCATGCCACAGCATCTCAATCGGATTGAGGTCAGGACTTTGACTAGGCCACTCCAAAGTCTTCATTTTGTTTTTCTTCAGCCATTCAGAGGTGGACTTGCAGGTGTGTTTTGGATCATTGTCCTGCTGCAGAACCCAAGTTTGCTTCAGCTTGAGGTCACAAACCTACCAATCTATGAGTCTGGAAAAGGTTATAAAGCCATTTCTAAAGCTTTGGGACTGCCGCGAACCACAGTGAGAGCCATTATCTACAAATGGCGAAAACATGGAACAGTGGAGAACCTTCCCAGGAGTGGCCGGCCGACCAAAATTACCCCAAGAGTGCAGCGACAACTCATCCAGGAGGTCACAAAAGACCCCACAACAACATCCAAAGAACTGCAGGCCTCACTTGCCTCAGTTAAGGTGAGTGTTCATGACTCCACCATAAGAAAGAGACTGGGCAAAAATGGTTTGCATGGCAGAGTTCCAAGACGAAAGCCGCTGCTGAGCAAAAAGAACATAAAGGCTCGTCTCAGTTTTGCCAGAAAACATCTTGATGATCCCCAAGACTTTTGGGAAAATACTCTGTGGATTGACGAGACAAAAATGTAACTTTTTGGAAGGTCTGTGTCCCATTACGTCTGGCGTAAAAGTAACACCGCATTTCAGAAAAAGAACATCATACCAACAGTAAAATATGGTGGTGGTAGTGTGATGGTCTGGGGCTGTTTTGCTGCTTCAGGACCTGGAAGACTTGCTGTGATAAATGGAACCATGAATTCTGCTGTCTACCAAAAAATCCTGAAGGAGAATGTCCGGCCATCTGTTTGTGACCTCAAGCTGAAGCGAACTTGGGTTCTGCAGCAGGACAATGATCCAAAACACACCTGCAAGTCCACCTCTGAATGGCTGAAGAAAAACAAAATGAAGACTTTGGAGTGTCCTAGTCAAAGTCCTGACCTCAATCCGATTGCGATGCTGTGGCATGACCTTAAAAAGGTGGTTCATGCTCGAAAACCCTCCAATGTGGCTGAATTACAACAATTCTGCAAAGATGAGTGGGCCAAAATTCCTCCACAGCGCTGTGACAGACTCACTGCAAGTTATCCAAAACGCTTGATTGCAGTTGTTGCTGCTAAGGGTGGACCAACCAGTTATTAGGCTTAGGGGGCAAACACTTTTTCACACAGGGCCATGTGGTTTTGGATTTTGTTTTCCCTTAATAATAAAAACCTTCATTTAAAAACTGCATGATGTGTTTACTTGTGTTATCTTTGACTAATATTTAAATGTGTTTGATTATCTGAAACATTAAAGTGTGACAAACATGCAAAAAAATAAGAAATCAGGAAGGGGGTCAACACTTTTTCACACCACTGTATGTTCAGAGTGAACCAGTCGCTTTCAATCTCAAGAAAGAGCAGCTGGTTTTGTGGGATCTTCTTGGTTTCATTCAGCTAGAAGCTTTCGTCAAAACTGGACTATTTGTTTGATGTTGGCCAGAAAGCTACCTAGCTGCAAAAATACATGAATTCGAGTATCTAGCTGACTGGATGTGGAGAAACTTTTTAAAACTTGCCTTTCTATTTTCAGTACGAATTCATTACTGATTTTCATCAGACGTTACTTGGGTGGTTTGTTATTCTCAGGACAGCAGTAACACAAACGGGAGAGTGCGTAGTGTGTGTGGAGCTCATATCACCACCACAGGCAAACCAAGACACGAACACATCTGTCAGGTCTTGTACAATATCTTCATGGATCTCAATTGCATGGGTCATTTTTGCAGATGTTTAGAACACAGAGTTTTTCAACATTCAACAGCATACCATAATTTCACAACAGAGATGCTGACGATTTACAAAAAGCATACTTCATATTAAACAAGTGAGTCGAGTACACAAGCTAGAGATATAATGCCTGAGCATCTGCTTAAACACAACAAACACCTCATTTTTATTGCCATGTTTTTCTTTTCTCGTTTGTATTCCTATTACATAAAACACATGCTCGTGACACTTCACCCCGACCCTAGCCATCACTTAACAGCCGTTTGTTAACTCTAAACGATATCCATTACTTTTAAAGCACAAACGATTACCGTCGAAGCACCGCCCTTATACCAATAACATTCCAAGGCGGCTCGTGTAGGACTTCCAGCGCTGTGAGCAATGTTCCAGTTATCTTGTATTAATCCATCACTTTCTCTGTTTTTTTCCCACCATGACGATGGTTTAGGTGTCGGAAAAGGTTAGATATTTATTAAATTGATGAATAGTGGTACAGTATGTGGTTATTAAAGCACTGTGGGCATCCTTAAGAAAACAGACAGATCGCTGTCAGGCAAACCTGGCCCTAAAGGCAGCCTAATTATACACCAGGTTTCCTTGAGACCAATTAGTCAAGTAGCCTTTCAGAAAACATGCTCAGGATTACATTTTGGGAAATTTGTATACCAGATATACACTGATCAGGCATAACATTATGACCAAGTCAAGTCAAGAAGCTTTTTTTTGTCATTCCAACCACATATAGCTGACGCAGTACATAGTGAAATGAGACAACGTCTCTCCAGGACCCTGGTGCTACATTAAAACAACACAACATGTAATTACAAAAAAACGAAAAAACAAGACAGAGCTAGGAACAGAAGTTTGTTCTAGCTAAAGTTTAGCATAAAGTGCAAAGTGTGCAAACAGGTGCAAACAGTTCAAGGACAAGACAGTGCAAAGACAAGTACAAAAAGAACACAAGACAGGACACAAAACATGTGCAATGTTGACAAAATGTGACATATATGACATATATGTATGTAATGCATAGCAGCATGACCATTTGTAGTGTGCAAAATGTGATAGTTAAAAATAGTGCAAATAATTAATCATTAACAGCGGTTGAGGTAGCGCAAACAGGAGATACATTATATTGAGAGTCCGCTCATACAGGTGTGTGTATGTGTGTGTGTGTGTGTGTGTGTGTGTGTGAGAGAGAGAGAGAGAGAGAGCTGGTAGTTCAGTTCTGGGTGTTCTAACACAGTTCTCAGTTCAAACACATCAACTTTGAGGAAAAATGTTCACTTACTGCCTAATATATCCCACCCACTAACAGGTGCCATGATGAGGAGATAATCAGTGTTATTCACTTCACCTCTCACTGCTCATAATGTTATGGCTGATCGGTGTAAAGCAGGACGGATCTGATTTGTGTAGAAATCAGAAAAATTTGGAGGGTCTGGACTTCAATTGTTCACCAGTTTTGATTCACGTTTATCTCTCGCTTTTCTAATCTTATATGCAAGACTGGAAAAGTGCTACGAGTTCAACTCCATTATCCGACTGTCAGGACAAAAGCCGAGGTGCATTTCATGGTGCTCTGTGTAAAACAAAACTGAAATAAATCCAGCGAAATATACAGGATCGGATTGCAGCTGAACCGTTGTGACACCCTGTCATCTCACGTGGCGGAGTTTAGCCGTTGCTAAGATTGAGAACAAGAGGCGTAGCATCTCTTTATTTTTTTTCTAAGCTACTCTTAAAGCGTGACAAAATGTCAGTTGTTACAATCACGTAGCACCCTGCGTCCTCACTGCGTATACAGGGGGACTTCGTCCTTCTGTTCGTCTTACAGAAGGCGCATGAACGATCTTATTGTGAAAATGTGCTACAGCTTAGCGTAGAGGCATGGCAATGTTTAAGGCGCATATATATATATATATATATATTTAAATCTTATTCTAAATATAGAACATTTAAGCCTTGTTCTAAATCAAGTAAGCAGCTGGAGAACTTATGGTAGCCAAATAAACACTATTATTTCATCTCATCATGACACACACACACACAATGACACACAAACACACACTGCCCAATCCACACCACTGTTCACTGCTCAACCAAGCAAAAGAAATGCAATAAACCCACCACTAAACCCTCAACCCAATTTAGTCACGCCATCTTTACATTACAATTTAATTAATGTATTAATAATACAATTGGTGTCTTTTTTTCCCACTTTCCTCCTCCTGATACCAAATAAGTAATGGGAACATGTGAAGGAATTTAATTAGACAGGCTTCATCGCCTTTATTGCCTCTGGTTCCGTTCTTAGCGTGATATACAGAAATGTGGCATTTTGCAAAGGCTGATATTTCTAATCATTGCTCAGCGTGGCATTCACACCCACCAGCTACAAGAGATAACACACAAATATGATAATATATCAGCTCGCCAGCATTCGCATGCAAAACGGATAAGGCCGTGCGGAGGCATGCCGGGCAAAACTGCCTCGGAGTTAGAGCGCCGGGCTCGAGGACACGGAGACGCCGGGAGATAGAGCCAGGTGAGATTTTAGGTTAGCCTAATTACTACTAATTCAAAGAAATCACTTCATTAACACTGAAATCATGATCACTGAAATGATTATTCTTTATAAAACTACGAGCACAGGCGCCACCTTCATTTATTCATTTGTAAAGAATGATGTTCTGTCAGGATTTGAGGTGCTGAGGGAGAAGTTAAAAACATCGACTATGACGACGAGACACGACAACAATGACGATCTGAGTGATCGGTGTGTGGACAAGAGATGTGCTGGGGCTGATGGGTAATGCGATTCAGTGTCAATAACTATGACACACAGGTTTTTATCCGTTTATTGTTTCATGTCCAGGAACATTTTTTTTTTCCATATTTGTTTTAGGGGGGCACGGTGGCTTAGTGGTTAGCACGTTTGCCTCACACCGCCAGGATTGGGTGTTCGATTCCCGCCTCTGCCGTGTGTGTGGAGTTTGCATGTTCTCCCCGTGCCTCGGGGGTTTCCTCCGGGTACTCCGGTTTCCTCCCCCAGTCCAAAGACATGCATGGTAGGTTGATTGGCATCTCTAAATTGTCTGTAGTGTGTGTGATTGCGTGAGTGAATGAGAGTGTGTGTGTGCCCTGCGATGGGTTGGCACTCCGTCCAGGGTGTATCCTACCTTGATGCCCTATGACGCCTGAAATAGGCACGGGCTCCCCGTGACCCGAGTGTAGTTCGGATAAGCGGCAGACAATGAATGAATATTTGTTTTAGATAATGGCTGACATTTTAGGAAGGAAAATGTCACCAACTGGAGATAAATTCCCCACCACACTTTCATGACTTCTCAAGATAATATACTGAATCACATCTACTGCATTCTTACTACACTGAACGAGATCCTGCACCACCTATTTGTTCCATAATGAATAGAAATTTCTAGAAAATGAAGAAATTACACTGACGGATTACACAGCAACAAGCCATTTCCATTACAGAGTCTAGTTTGGAATAAAGGCCTGAATGTGTAGGAAGAGGATGTAGATTTAAATGTCCTGAAAATCTGAAGCTGACTTGTGGAAAAGTTCGGAAATTCAATATGATGACCAGCAAGTCTGTGTTTATCACGACGACTGACCAGGTTGCTGCAGAATCACGCAATAAATCATCCTGGATGAACGATGTGTATTTGAGTCTGATTTTAAGCAGCAGTACCACCTAATGATCAGCCTGCACATAAGAATCATTAGGTTCGTCATTTCTTTATGGTTGTTTTAACCATGTCGATGCTTTTCCGCATTCACTTACACTTTGTCGCCTGATACGAAGGTTTATGACGTACCATCACTAAGCCGCTGTGCTGGTTCGAGCCCTTTCATGTGGACTGAGATGTTCTTTAAAACGAGACACCAAAATTTACAAACCAACTGGAAAAGCTTATATTTAATGGTATGAAATAGAAAAAAAATCTTTAAAAAAACCCCAAAAAAAAACAAACTTTAATTAAATATCCAAATAGAAATATTTGGAAGATATTAAAAAAAAATATTTAAAAAAATAAGCAGATGCGCAGATGCCACTAAGCTGAAAACGGGACCCTGGCTGAGCGAGCGTGCTGCACTGACTATCCCACAAACTCAGAGCAGTTGGGTCTGGTTTAAAGGATTGCCTGATCCGATCCTAAATCTTTCGCGTCCCCTGGGGCGTCAACATAAGCCGAAAACGTTGGACTTTTCCGTTGGTTTTCCTGCACGTCCTGAAGTCCTGATGGAATCGGTAATCCTTTTCGGCGTGTCCATCAGATACGTCGGAGGCACAATAAAAATTCTCTTTCTCTCTGTGAGCCGGATGGCGTGACTGCCGACTGGAGCTCTTTTGTATAGACAGGATTAGGGGAAAATAAACGGCCTTTCGGACAGCAGGCAGACGAGCCCGAGTCGCTCGCCTTTGTAGCTCTGCCATCAACATCATGCCGAGATGGCATCGTAACAAACATGCATTGTTGGTCACTAGCGTGAAATGAGTCACACAAGCAACCGTTACTGACCCCTGAGTAAACACGCCAGTCATGATGCTCACTTCATGTTTGTCCCTACACTACCTATTAGAGTGAACAGATGCTATTGAGTAATTATACAGCAACTGTAACGAACTGAAAACTAGCTGTGATTTTGTTAATTGCATGCTACCTCTGAGGTATAATTTTCAGCCTACACAGAAAAGGAGCTGGATGCTGATAAGTGAATTTATTAAGGTGGATGTTAAATGGCTTGTCTGACGCTTACTGTAGGCTGCGGGTACGAAAATAATATCTAAAAATCCCACAGTAGACAATTTGTAAAGAAAGCGCTGTTATTACAATCTCTCATTTTCACACACTTTCCCCCTCTCCTCTCTTCTCTTCTCATCCATCCATCTTTCTCTTTCTCTCTCGAAACCTGCAGGGCTCAAATCAGCATCTCTGCGAATAGCAAAAAAAAAAAAAAAAAAGAGAGAGAGAGCAGGAACATTTTGATATTCAGCCTCTGAGACAGAATCAGAGGTGCAGGACACTGCATTGCAGCACACACACACACACACACACACACAAGCCACAGGCGGAGAAAGGAAGCGCCGTGCTGGCCATTCACCTTTAAAGGTCAAGGTAAAAAAAAGCCCCCCTCTTGTCCTCTTGGGCCCTTTGGAAGAAGCTTTAAAACTGTTATGAAGGAAAGTGACCTGTGGTTTATATCATGGCGAGTCAGTCCTAAAAAGTGACTAAGGTGTCCAAGTCCTGAATGGCACATAAAGGACAAGACGAATCACTTTGGTTGGGATAAAGAGGCCTGGGAGATTTGACAACAGAAGACCACTAATAAAATAAAAGAAATAGCTGGATTATTACGTAAGACTAGAACAAGCTACTTTTATATGACCAATGGGGGGTTTCGCTAGAACTGGCCTGGAGCTAAAGATGAATTTTAACACGAGAAAATGGCTGTGAATGACTGTGCTGTAGGGTCGCTGTTAAAAGCTTTATTTTATTTTACTTACACAACTTTTTTTTTTTCATGAATTTAAATTAAAAAAATTAATTAAAAAAAATGCTGTATATATATATATATATATATATATATATATATATATATATATATATATATATATATATATATATATATATATATATATACAGTGGGGCAAAAAAGTATTTAGTCAGCCACCAATTGTGCAAGTTCTCCCATTAAAAAAATGAGAGAGGCCTGTAATTTTCATCATAGATACACTTCAACTATGAGAGACAGAATGAGAAAAAAAAATCCAGAAAATCACATTGTCTGATTTTTAAAGAATTTATTTGCAAATTATGGTGGAAAATAAGTATTTGGTCACCTACAAAAAAGCAAGATTTCTGGCTCTCACAGACCTGTAACTTCTTCTTTAAGAGGCTCCTCTGTCCTCCACTCGTTACCTGTATTAATGGCACCTGTTTGAACTTGTTATCAGTATAAAAGACACCTGTCCACAACCTCAAACAGTCGGACTCCAAACTCCACTATGGCCAAGACCAAAGAGCTGTCAAAGGACACCAGAAACAAAACTGTAGACCTGCACCAGGCTGGGAAGACTGAATCTGCAATAGGTAAGCAGCTTGGTGTGAAGAAATCAACTGTGGGAGCAATTATTAGAAAATGGAAGACATACAAGACCACTGATAATCTCCCTCGATCTGGGGCTCCATGCAAGATCTCACCCCGTGGGGTCAAAATGATCACAAGAATGGTGAGCAAAAATCCCAGAACCACACGGGGGGACCTAGTGAATGACCTGCAGAGAGCTGGGACCAAAGTAACAAAGGCTACCATCAGTAACACACTACGCCGCCAGGGACTCAAATCCTGCAGTGCCAGACGTGTCCCCCTGCTTAAGCCAGTACATGTCCGGGCCCATCTGAAGTTTGCTAGAGAGCATTTGGATGATCCAGAAGAGGATTGGGAGAATGTCATATGGTCAGATGAAACCAAAATAGGACTTTTTGGTAAAAACTCAACTTGTTGTGTTTGGAGGAGAAAGAATGCTGAGTTGCATCCAAAGAACACCATACCTACTGTGAAGCATGGGGGTGGAAACATCATGCTTTGGGGCTGGTTTCTGCAAAGGGACCAGGATGTCTGATCCGTGTAAAGGAAAGAATGAATGGGGGCATTTATCGTGAGATTTTGAGTAAAAACCTCCTTCCATCAGCAAGGGCATTGAAGATGAAACATGGCTGGGTCTTTCAGCATGACAATGATCCCAAACACACCGCCCGGGCAACGAAGGAGTGGCTTCGTAAGAAGCATTTCAAGGTCCTGGAGTGGCCTAGCAAGTCTCCAGATCTCAACCCCATAGAAAATCTTTGGAGGGAGTTGAAAATCCGTGTTGCCCAGCGACAGCCCCAAAACATCACTGCTCTAGAGGAGATCTGCATGGAGGAATGGGCCAAACTACCAGCAACAGTGTGTAAAAACCTTGTGACGACTTACAGAAAACGTTTGACCTCTGTCATTGCCAACAAAGGGTATATAACAAAGTATTGAGATGAACTTTTGTTATTGACCAAATACTTATTTTCCACCATAACTTGCAAATAAATTCTTTAAAATCAGACAATGTGATTTTCTGGATTTTTTTTTCTCATTCTGTCTCTCATAGTTGAAGTGTACCTATGATGAAAATTACAGGCCTCTCTCATCTTTTTAAGTGGGAGAACATGCACAATTGGTGGCTGACTAAATACTTTTTTGCCCCACTGTATATATATATATATATATATATATATATATATATATATAATAAATAAAATATAATAATTTTATAAATAAAATATCAAATCTGTCTTTTTTTTATAGTGGTAAATGTATGCAAATGCTAGAACAATAAATAAATAAATAGATAAATAAATAAATAAATAAATAAATAAATAAGCAAGAAAACAAATGAAACAGAATGTAATCAAAAAGGTAAGTAAATAAGTTGGTAATTAGTAACATTATTGATCCTAAAGGCAAATTAGATATATGTAAATAAGTAGGCAGGAGAGTAAGTGAGAAAAAATGCATTTCAGCACAAACATACTGAACTCTCTCTTTCTCTCTCTCTCTCTCTCTCTCTCTCTCTCTCTCTCCCTCTTCTTTTTTTTCTATTGATTTCGTCTCATAGTTGGTTCCTTTTTAACGTCTTTGAATACGGATTTCGTAAAAAGCCTGTATTCTTCTCCAAAAGACCACCCAGGTGTAAAACAGAGCAAAATAAAGATGTCCACATTAGTCTACGTTTCATCACGGCTGATCATCTGTATGCGGCGTAGGCACAGCATACTTTATTCAAGCGATGCCCTTTAATACGTCGCAGCAACACAAACATTTTGCTGCTGAAGCTCTTGAATGCTCAATAAAGCTCAGTATCCACCCATCTAACCTCACATATCTGTAATTCATGATCATGGCCAAAAAGGGCAATTTCGAGCCGGAGTGTCAGAATTTCAAGCGTCTCTGTAATACTCTGTGGCCAATGGCAACATCCAGAGGCAGAGAGAAAACACACGCGGGGACCCGTCTGCTCAATAATACATGAAGCAAAGAGAATCAAATCAATTAGGTATTGCTGTGGTATGAATAAATGCTGCATAATTGATGGCGGCGCTCCTGCATTATGCATCTCTGTCGGCAAATTTGCACGTACGGTTATGAGCGGTGGAGGTGTGCGACTCAGAAAATTACACACACACGCTCTCTTCGGGGAGACATGACTTAAGCTTAAGCCTACGGGACGCTGTTTCTGTCAAAGAAGAGTAAAAGTGTCTGCTTGTTGCGGTGGCACTGGAGGAAACAGCGGTGTATAAATATACATTATTTAAGGCGGTGTTCGTAAATTTGACTGATTTCTCTCCACCTGACACGAGTCCTAAATGAGGTTATAAGAGTTTCAGGGGAGGAAAGAAAACACTATATACAGTGCAGGAGGACTGGAGGAAGATCAGTGCAAGATCTTAAAAGGAAAAGAATGATGGCTCCAGAGTGAAGCGGCGTAAAATCACCAGAAGATTGTGAGTCCTGATAATGGCACTGGGGAGACCAGGGAGCAAAATTAGTCACTCTAGCTGGGTGGGATGGATGATGTACTCTGTTGGCCTGTCAATCACAGCTACACTACCCAATCGTGGGCTTCTGTGAGATCAGGTATGCGGAAGAGGGCGGATGGAGAAGATGTGAAAGGTGTGTTGTCTCTTTCTGGACAACAGGAACGGTTTGGAGGAAACGAGCATCTCCAGGTGTGGATGTGTGTGAGCGTCGTCTTTTTTTTCTTTCTTTTTCTTTTTTTTTTTTAAAGTAGACAGATGGCAGACATTAAAAGGAAGAGCCATGTGACATCTCTCAACAGCACCACTGCGTTGGAGATAATTAAAATATATCTAATCGTGTTGCTCTAATTAAAAATGCAGATGGACTGGGAAACACACACACGTATAGATATATACACATATATTCACACACACACACACATCCCATGGCCCTCTGGTCACCTGTGCTAAACATGCTGATCATCATGGAAAGCAAAGAATACATTTGTAAATTTAAAAAAAAAAATAATAATAATCTTTAAATCTTTATCCATGGGTAACATTTTTGTTTTTTTATTTGAGGCTTTTAACAAAGTGCTATTCACTGTAGGGCTACAACCTTTTGCATGAGGAGAGGATTTACGCGATACAGCCTGCACTGCTGTGCATTAAAGGTAATTACCATTTCCATTAGCGGGAACAATGATTTTCTGACTGATTCCACCAAGCTACTGTAATAACAATAGCGCTCATAATGTGGGTATTGTTCAAGCGTCATTCATACGATCCTATTATTTCAGCTCCTATTCATTTGGTTTCTGTGTCTGTGCAGCGAAAAAGCTCCGCAAGGTCGACCGATGGGTGCTTTCGCTCGAGCGAGTTACGGATATTTAGCGAGTTGAGCCTCATTCTTGGTTATTTCAGTGTTTACACCTAGACATGGATTAACTCAGGTCCATGCAGAAGGATATAAAAGCCGCTTTACAAAAAAAAAAAAAATAGTGTAAGAGGAGGACACTGTGTTTAAACAGTTCTCGGCCATGTCTGGGTTAGATGTGAAAGGGTAACAAAAGGATTTCTGTCAAATTGAAACCATGTGACTAATCAAACCTTCAACTCCAGTGTCAAGAATCAGAGGTAATAACTAATGTTTAACATTATAACTTAATAATAATAATAATAATAATAATAATAATAATATTATTATTATTATTATGGAGTACAGATTATACACAACCTAAGTATGACTTTTCATTCTTCTAATGGCTATTTGCTGTGGTATAAGAGGAATAAAACACTTCGTAATATGCCATTTTAGGAAAATAATATAAATAAGTGAGAAAAAGGCTCCCCGTGGCCTGATGATAGATCAGATAAGTGGTACTGACAATGGGGGAAAAAAAAAAAACCCTGGCCTTTTCGAACCTGGAATCGAACCCGTGCAGCGACAATGAGAGCGTGGGATCCAGCAGCTGGACCAGGACGCATATATAAGATTGTAATAAGGTTAGTTATTCAGTAAAAAGCTAGATAAATATAATGCATTCTGTCATTGATAAAATCCAGGTGGCATCACATGACCCTGGGGAGGAGTATTTTCCTAAAACAGCATAAAGTCTTTTTTCATTTTCTACATATCATGGAGGTTTTTTTTGTTTGTTTGTTTGTGTTTTTTTGACACCCGTGTGCTTTAATAGACAGCTTTTTTCTTGCTACAACATTATGTTTTCGCTGTAAGTTCTGAAGCTGAACCTCTATAGTGGTGTAGACTCGATCCCTCGGGCCTGCAGGAGGTCAAACTTCACTTGAGCTAAAGTAATGGAACGGCCTTTAAGACGGCGTTGGAATATAAGCGTATTACTCTGAGCAAGTCAGCAGGTCGGGATAGAACAAAGCCATTTTACTTTGATACACACATTCATGTATGCACAGACTGCAAATACTGTAGTTTTTATTTTGTTAAAAAAAAAAATAAATAAATAAAATAATAATAATAATTATTATTATTATTATTAGTATTATTATTATTATTATTATTATTAATAATAATAATAACAATAATAATAATAATAATAATAATAATAATTATTATTATTATTATTATTATTATTATTTTTAATAATAATAATAATAATAATAAAAAAAATAATAATTATTTATTTGTTTGTCTGTTCAGAAGCTGCTTTAAGGCTTGAGGGTGTGCACAATTCAGGGGGGAAAATGGATGTAGGTTTATTTATTAACAAGGATTTAATTTCCTGCTTTATAGCCAGCCCCTTTTTATTATGCATGACCAATTTTGGGGCATTAAGGCAAAGAAAGTAATCTATTACAAATTACTAATTATGTCTCTCAAAGTGTAATGGTATTCCTTTAATCACAACGCTCTCCTTTATTCAGAAGTTTAAACCTAATTTAAAATATGTTTTAAAGCACAACAGGTTCTCTTTATGTGCTTTATTAAGGAGAAAAGAAAAAAAAATGGACATTTTGGATAATTATTTACAAGGTGCAACACGCACTGCCTTATTTGGAACGAGACATAAATATGGACTTTGACAAAAAATATATGCGTTTAATATTATATTAGATATAGATGTAAAATCTGCTTATTTGTTTATTTCCTTGAAAGATTTTAAATGAATTGCTAGTTGAAATTCTTACTATTATCACATAATAACATTAGATTTGTTATATATGATAATCTCATAATGAGATATCATATAGAAATGTGACTTTATTAACAATGCTGTCACTAAAAATATCGTTTTCGGCAGAGTAGGTGATAATGTAAGGTCATAGCTATTTTAAATTTAGCTTAAATGTTCATGTGTTAGTGTGATATCTATATCCATCCCTAATGACAAGGCCAGAGGTGATGGTGGTGAGGAAAAACCGCCTGAGACGCTATGAGGAACAAACCGTGAGAGGAACCAGACTTAAACGTTAACCTCATCCTCATCTGGGTGACACCAGATCATTTCCCTTCTATAACTGTGTATTACATAGTAACTATGAGATTCTGAGCAACTTAGAAAGTATAAGAGTCAGCAAAGTATAGTGCGGAATATTGTATTAAGTTTAGTTAAGTTAGATAAACATCATGCGTTCTGTATGTTTCCAGTTCACATGCGACAACAAAAAAAAAAATGTTGATAACTGATCATCTTTTGATCATCACATCATCTTTGAGTCAATGATATAATACCAAAAAGAAGACCAACACTATATTAGGCAGGTGGTCATAATGTTATGCCTGGTTAGTGTAATTCAATTCCAGTAGGCAAACTTTGATCTTTGATGATGTAATCGATCATCAGATACATGTAGGATGTCTGAGATTTGTACTGGAGCTACACAGTGAAGTAAGCTGATCATTTATTTTTTCAGATAATAAAATAATACCAATTTAATGTGTCTTCTAGGGGGGCGTGGTGGCTAGCACATTTGCCTCACACCTCCAGGGTTGGGGGTTCGATTCCCGCTTCTGCCATGTGTGTGTGGAGTTTGCATGTTCTCCCCGTGCCTCGGGGGTTTCCTCCCCCGATCCAAAGACATGCATTGTAGGTTGATTGGCATCTCTAAATTGTCCGTAGTGTGATTACGTGAGTGAATGAGAGTGTGTGTGTGCCCTGCGATGGGTTGGCACTCCGTCCAGGGTGTATCCTGCCTTGATGCCCAATGACGCCTGAGATAGGCACAGGCTCCCCGTGACCCAAGAATAGATCGGATAAGCGGTAGATAATGAATAATGTGTCTTCTTTTTAATCAGACTGTTCATGCTGCTCTAGAAAGCAATATAAAGATTTAGATCAATTGGGACAGTATTGTTTTTATTGTCTCTTTAATACACACTACACACACGTTTAACTAACTGCTTTGTTGAGTTAATGAGGAATCACCCGAAACACCCTGTGGAATTTCCCTTCTGTTAAACACCGACACGCTCTAACAGCCGAGACACAACAGAGTCCAGGATCATGCTTCCAAATGTCATGTGATTGAGGACCACAGCGCTGCATTTTCACAAAGTTGGGAGCATGAAGCATTAAGAGTCCCTTTCACTGGAACTAAGGGGCAGAGCCCAACTCCTGAATTCAATGATTTGAAGGGGTGTCCCAAAACTTTTGGCAATATAGTGTATGTTCTAAGTGATGTAGACTTTGTTGGTTTTATTCACCTACATTAGTCTACATTTACAGCGGTTGTAGCCTACAGCTAGACAATGGAACTAGGACAACAAACACATCAATAGGACTGGGGCCTAACTGGTATTGGGGAGGTCATGCTGTCCTGAAATACTGGTTCGATATCAGAGTGGAATTAACACACTGGATGTAGCACATGAAAACATGTCATGATGCAGGCTCAGGCATTTTCATTTTCAGTTTCTATCCCTCTGGAAAACAATCTGTCCAGCTTCTACACAGTAGAGTGACTGAAGGACACTGGACATATTTAAAACCCTGATAACTCTCGTCTTGTGTCACTGATTGTCTCCATAACATCCAAAAAGGTACATATTAACTCTTCGTGTCAGTTCTGTTTTGGTCACTCTATTACAGCCCAACACAGTAACACGTACACACCACGCTGCCTTCCTGCTGCATGTACTTTGTATTCATACATGCAACCGATTCCTGTCACTTCAGCATTTTTGCTGACGTGCATCACTTCAGGCCGGGTAAATAGCATAAACTGCAATAACCGTCCTGGCTCGAGGTGATGTTCGCCATCTGCATATGTTCAGCATAGTCCTATCATCCATATCCTATCACTCCATCTACAGATCAGTGTGGATTAAAAATATGATGTCAGTCTGCTCGGTGCCATGGCTAAAGATGACTTCTTTCCCCAAGTCACAATCCATGATTTATTCTGATAAAACTTTCTCCTTTATATACCACTTTCTGATGTGCGAATGGTCATGATGAATCAATGAATATGCAAAGTAGTCTATGACACTGATCTCAACAACTAATCAACTGATCACTACCGCTACCCAATGACCAATCACTGATCACCAGTTCCCAATGACCAATCATTACTGATCTCAACAACCAATCACTGATCACCACTGTTCCCGATGACCAATCACTGATCACCACTGATCCCAACAACTAATCAACTGATCACTACTGCTCCCAATGACCAATCACTAATCACCAATGATCTCAACAACTAATTACTGATCGCCACTGTTCCCAATGACCAATCACAGATCACCACTGTTCCTAATGACCAATCACTGATTAAACTGATCTCAATAACTAATCACTGATCGCCACTGTTCCCAATGACCAATCACAGATCACCACTGTTCCTAATGACCAATCACTGATTAAACTGATCTCAACAACTAATCACTGATCACTACTCTTCCCAATGGCCAATCACTGAACACCACTGATGTCAACAACCAATCACTGATCACCACCATTTTTGAACCACTTTTAAATTGTTCCAATAACTCGTCGATGATTAGCAGTGTTCCGATGACTAATCACCGAATAATCAATCACTGGTCATCACTGTTCCAACCACCTATCACTAATCAGTGTTTGTCCCTCTTGCATACTTTTCATTCATTCATTGTCTACCGCTTATCCGATCTGTTTTCAGGTCACGGGGAGCCTGTGCCTATCCCAGGCGTCACTGGGCATCAAGGCAGGATACACCCTGGACGGAGTGCGAGCGCGCACACAATCACTCATGCACGCACACAATACGGACAATTTAGAGATGCCAATCACCCTACAATGCATGTCTTTGGACCGGGGGAGGAAACCAGAGTACCCGGAGGAAACCCCCGAGGCACGGGGAGAACATGCAAACTACACACACACATGGCGGAGGCGGGAATCGGCAAACGTGCTACCCACCAAGCCACCGTGCCCCCCTTTCATACTTTTTTTTGTTCTTTATTATATTAAACACTTCTTGTCTATTTCCATGTAATAAAAGTGAGTTATTCCATCTATATCATTTCCTTCAATCTATTTCCCGACCCCCTCACCACTACTGCTTCATTTTGTCTCCATTCTTTATGGGCATATTTGTAATAAACACACAAAAACCTTGTTTATGCCATGCCCAATGCCATGATCTTGTTATAGGGGTTGTAATCGATTATTTTCTATTCTGAAAACACTCTTCTATTCAGAAAATCTGCCATCTTCTTTGTCACATTTTGATATGTAAATTATTCACTAAATACGCAAAATTACTTTGCACATTAATGAATATGCAAATGAATCTGGTGACTTTTTGACCATGTGTAACCAACTATTCCCTGAACAAGAAGTTGGCAATTTTCTGGGTCCTCACTGTAGGGGACATAACCTTCACATTGAGAAGGGCAAAGGTATGAAATACTTCTGAATTAGTGCAGCCTAAATTAAATAATAATAATAATAATAATA
This sequence comes from Hemibagrus guttatus, assembly GCA_033459395.1. Classification (NCBI taxonomy): domain Eukaryota; kingdom Metazoa; phylum Chordata; class Actinopteri; order Siluriformes; family Bagridae; genus Hemibagrus; species Hemibagrus guttatus. The sequence continues at coordinate 15,745,767 of JAUCMX010000023.1, read as the reverse complement.
ATAATAATAATAATAACAGTACAGGTGGACTCATACTGAGTGGTTGGCAGTGCATTAAAGCTGGAATAAAGGCTACCCAAACATTCTCAACCACCTTAACCAAGTTAACTAAATTTACCAATATATCCCCCCTTAATTATAATTATGGCCGTTAAGTAATTCCTTCCTTAATGCACTTACTGTCTATATAAGTGCACTAGTCTAGGTCTGGAATAATGACTTGTGCACCCTATATAGTGCACTATTTAACGGCATGGAAGAGATTTGGGCTTCACCTGGCGTTAGGGTAGAACGACTGGAGCTGATGCTAACGACATTAGCTTTATATCCCGGAAGTAAAACTGTCTCGAATTCTATCGTCATTTAATAATTATAAAGATATTAAAAGGCAAGTCACACTGGTGAAAAAAAATACAAGTTTTTAAAAAACGCATAAATTTTAGAAGCAGTGTCATTGCACCACGTAGTACTGAAATCGCTACACATTTGACAAGCAGACAGCATATACTCACGGTCTGTGTAGGCGGTGCACGGGTCAGTGAGGGATTCTGGGAGTTGTAGTTTTTACGGCGTTCTAGGTAATAGCGACTATTAATGATAGAACTACATATCCCATATGTAGTAAGGATTTATGGTTAAACTGGCATCTTGTCCTCCACGTGAAGTCTATTTTACTTTATCGTTATAATTATAATGAATGAAAACGCTAAAAAGGGCGAGTTTAAGTTTCATTTAAAATCTTAATTTTATTTTAAAAAGCCTGTAAATAAACCATACGTATATCTATAAGTCTAATGTAGTGTAGGCAATGCAGTTGTTAATTTAAAAAAGAATTAAATAAATCTTGACATTATAGTTAATTTTTTACATTTAATTATTATAGTGATCTAACAAAAAGGACAGTAAATCTGAGCAAGACCTCTCTGGAGAACAGTGTCTTTCTCACATTACAGGGCAATTAATTAAACAGTCAGTTAACCAGACTACAGTCATTTTATACCAATTACAAAAGGGTACAAAAAAGAAAAAAGGAATAGTCGCAGGAGGATGTCAGCATCTATGAACTTTATGAAGCTTTTAATGCAAGTTGCCAGGACAGAAACGTTTTCACTATGGCATGCCTGGTATAAATCGAACACATGTGGCATGATGGAAGGGAAGAAATTGATTTACTGCCATCCAGATGCCTGATAAAGGATGTAACATCTGTGTGGGACAGACCTCCCATCATAAAACTGAGCTGTAGCCAGTAGTCATTCCACCCACGTCCTCTGTCCAACGCATGCACCATGCTTTAACGTAGCTTTAAGATGCTTGATGTGTCTAACTTCAAGGTGATTTTAGTATAAGTTGTATGTTTCTATATTTGCCTAAGCAGAGTGAGCATTCATCTTTTTCAGTTTGCATGCAAAAAAAAGCATGCTTCAAATGACACTCCAACCTGGTCATGTGTGTACTTTCTATTTGGTTAAAAAGTGTCATTTGCTTTAAATGACTGTTTCATTCATCTTCATCAGCATGTTTTAGGGATGCTGAAGAGAAACTGGAGAACCCAGAAACCCACACGGAGAAAATGCACGCAGAAACTCCACGCAGACAGGAACCTGAGCTCAGGATCGAACCAGGGATCTGTGTGGCGGCAACGCGCCACCGTGCTGCCCTGATTTAATGATATTTTACAAAAATCTATACAGTATGTAGGCGAGTGCACAGTGTATGATTTAAGTGTATTGTGTGAATGGGGAGATGATACTTGCTGACAAAATCCACAAAGTACAATATGGATTTTTTTTGGGTACAAATAAAATCAGACACTTATCACAGTATGTTGCACTGTTTGGGAGGTTGCCATGTTGTACCCAAAATCAGAGTGACGAATATCCCTTGTACACCGATCAGGCATAACATTATGAGCAGTGAGAGGTGAGAAGTGAATAACACTGAAGATCTCCTCATCATGGCACCTGTTAGTGGGTGGGATATATTAGGCAGCAAGTGAACATTTTGTCCTCAAAGTTGATGTGTTAGAAGCAGGGAAAATGGGCATGCGTAAGGATTTGAGCGAGTTTGACGAAGGGCCAAATTTTGATGGCTAGACCACTGGATCAGAGCATCTGCAAAACTGCAGCTCTTGTGGGGTGTTCCCGGTCTGCAGTGGTCAGTATCTATCAAAAGCGGTCCAAGGAAGGAACAGTGGTGAACCGGCGATAGGGTCATGGGCGGCCAAGGCTCACTGATGCACGTGGGGAGTGAAGGCTGGCCCGTGTGATCCGATCCAACAGACGAGCTACTGTTGCTCAAATTGCTGAAGAAGTTAATGCTGGTTCTGATAGAAAGGTGTCAGAATACACAGTGCATGACGGGTCAGGGCTGTTCTGGCAGCAAAAGGAGGACCAACACAATATTAGGCATAATGTTATGCCTGATCGGTGTATATAATTCATCAGTACAGGGACCAAAGAATACCCATAATGCACTTGTGATGATGTTTTATAGGGAATAAGCAGTAACACAGTTTGGGAAGAGGTTCTGAAACCTTGTGTGTAGTGTGTAACTGAGACTCTTTAATGCAAGTGACCCGAAGAATAGATGAAATATACTGTATGTCACACTTTATGGCACTTAATAATAATGCACACTCTTCATTTTAATTGGGTAATAAATCTGTTCATATCAACGTGATGTTGGATTACTGATCCTGATTGGTCTGGACTTTTAAATGGAAGAAACTACAATCCATAATTGTCATACATTGTACTACATGTCATACTGTGCGTGGTTGTGTATATAACAAATAACATTGGAATTTAAATAGTAGCTTGATCTTTCCTTTTACATGTTGAAATGGTAGCTTTATCGAAAAAGACACAGACATTATCCAAAATGGTCCTCAGTCTTCACAATCTCCCGTCATCTAGCATCTCCCGTCATTTGTTTGACTGTTTTCTTACAATGTAATAGTCATGGTGTTGTTTATTAGTTTGCATTCACAAGGTGGACTTTATTAGAATGGCTGCATAAATAAACAGTTGTATCGCTCATTGGTTACTGATCTCTAAAGCACAGCTCATTTCGTTAGTCATGCATTTCCCATCTGCTGCATGGCTGCTTTCCTTTTTTCTTTTGTACTGTTTACATGATAAATACAAACAAATGTACGGAAATGTATATTTATATAATATATCTGAAGCCTTGTTAGGAGAAAATAAAAACAGGGAGAATCTCCTGTTCATATATAATTTCCTTACAAAACTGATTATTTGTAGAATTCTGCCACACACACACACACACACACACACATATTAAAGTTAATGATGTCTCTTCAATAATAATGTTTACATCAGTGAACTATGCATTGTGTGATATGTGGAGTTGTGGAACAAAATCAAATCTATTAATGGAGTTATTTCAGTGTTTCAGAGCTACACACATGCTAGTAAGGGACACAACAAATGACTGTTTTGTCCCTTTTGTATGTGAGCTGTGTCAGGAAAATTACAGTACTCCTAAATACAGTCACCTATTCAGGGAACTATTTCAGCAGCTCTCATTTCAGAAAATGATTTCAGCATTGAAGGATGCCGTGGGGTCGCAAAATATCCATTTTTGTTAACTGATAAAGTAGAAGTGTAATATAGAATGTGGAGAAACAGAGAGAGAGAGAGAGCGAGAGAGAGAGAGGATAGGATGTTAGAGCTAGACCTGTGATGGAGAGAGTGTGGTGAAGAGTAGACTGTTATAAAAACTGATGAGCCTCATTAATCAGTCTTTTAGCCAAGATGGATAGGTCAAGAAACTCATTCTAATCCTTATTATAACAAACTAACATGGGTTTATTAAAATCCAAGCTCTAAAAAGGCTTTGTAGGCTTTTCAGACTGGGTGTATTGATCTACAATAGCAAAAGTATGTTTATCTGTGTTTTTTTTACTGTTTTGTTTAAAACGTTCTAAGCGAGCAAGAACCGGCCACTTGGGAAATTATCTGTAAGGGGTGCTTGGACCCCTGCAGATTGCTGCTTGCAGCCATACTTTTATTGTATTTCTATATCTAGTCTTGTAAAAAGGTGTATGCCGGGAGACGGGTGGTGCACTAATCTAATGCTGGCACCGTACAGATCAATCCAGAGCTTGGGTTTCACATATATGGAGTTTCACATGTTTTCTCAGTGTACTTGTGGTTTGTATACAGGTTCTCCACTTTCTACCTGTCCAAAACATTCCAATAAGCGGTTTGGCTGCAATTAATTACCCCACGATGTGTGAAGGTGTGTGTGAGGTGCTGGGCAATAGACTGGCATTTCATCCAGGGTGTATTCCCACCTCACTTCACCTCACCTCACCTCACCTCACCTAGTTTTCTTGGTTTTGTTCAGGATGAAGTACATACTCATATACTAATGCCCAACCTTTACCTTTATACTGTAAATGTTGAAGGACCCTTTGCACATGTTTTGGGAAGCTTCTGTTAATATTTGCCCCACATGCTTCTTGACATATTAGTTCAGGTGACATACACTGGAGACTGAGAGGATCATGGAAAATATTTGATTTTTTTTTTTCACTTCCTTTCAACTATCACTGAAAGTTTTATGTATGTGTGTGTGTGTGCATCTGTGTGTATGCATAGAGACACACCCACACCTCAATATATGTCAATATATATGGATCTCTCTCTCTCTCTCTCTCTCTCTCTCTCTCTCTCTCTCTCTCTCTCTCTCTGTCACTCTCTCTCAAACACACACACACACTTTGAGAACAAACAGTGCCCTGGCCCAGGTTTTCTTCAGTGCTGCAGAACAGAACAGGCTATTCTTCACATGGAGGCTGAAAAGGTTCCTGATGCTGAAAAGGTCAAACCTACACAGCATCAAAGAGGTGGTCAATGCAAAGCTCGAATATTGATAAAATGATTCACCCTGTTTTTGTTTGTGTGCGTGTGTGTCTATTGGGTCTAGACCTGGGCATATTATTTCAATTTTTTAAAGAAATACACCATTAAGCTTTGTATATGGTCTGTCTTTCTACCACATCTGTAATATACGTGGATAATATTTTCAAGGTGTTTTCAACTCTGTACTGAGAAAAGCTATAGAAAAACTCACTAACTTATAATTGGGACCTTAAAGGCCTTCGTTGGGGAGACATGGAAAGTTTATATGAAATATGTATTGGAGTTGAATGCTTTTCTGAAGTCTTCACTCATAGTATTTGCTATTTTAACTCTGAATAAGTGTAGTAGTATAGGCCTAATTGATGTCTTCAGAGACGGGACAAATTTTTCAGAAGCTTTTCTAATGTAGTGTGTATCTGAACCTGTAAGCAACCAGAATATTTTAACTCTATTATAGCTGCAGTGTTAGAAATCTACATAAGAACAGCTTCAGTACTACTAACGTCTCATCTTAAGCCATTATCGTTGGAGTGGAATGGATGTAGTTTTGAATTTGTCTGCTTTGAATATAGTCATGTAGGCCAGTGCTAGTAACATTTGCACCAACACTGGTGGCTGTTACTATGGCAACTTGATTAACCATCGCCAGGGCTATAATCATTCATTTAAAACATTTATTATCATAGTTCAACAACTGCCCTTAGACTTCTATTATAAATGTGTTTTGAGTGTGTGTGTTAATCACGCACATGCTTTACATCTGATGCATAATTGGGATGAAACAGAAGTATTCGTTTAAGAGGACAAGGAGCACAGCAATTTACTGATTTACTCTTAACATGACCAGACCCGAGTGCATGCATGAAAGCGGAAGAAAACGCTCTCTAGCAATGGATTGTGCGAATCCCTACCGTGGTAAACAGACCAACAGCTGATTACAGAACAGCACACACACACACACACACACACACACATACACACAAACACAGGATCAGAGCTAACTGTATGAGCAACGCTTTCACGGCAGCTTGTATGTGAGTCAGGGAAAACAGCAAGGGCTGGCTAATGACGGTTCATGCCATAAGCATGCACGGTGCCATTTGTATGCTGCGAATGTGTAAACACCCTTGAAGCTGTAGCTCTAGTCAAGGCTAAATGTATTAGCCTGAGCACTAGTCACTCTCTTCATCACACTCTCCCCCACACCACTGCTTTGTTTGTATGCAAATATGTGCCACATGAAGTTTAGCACCAACTATTATCACGAAACCTTGAAAAACCTTATTGACAGATTGCTTTGTCTGATGAGCTAGATGAAGAAATAACTTTAAAGACATGAAGGTTGTTAAATACACACACACACACACACACATACACATGGCCCTGTGTTTCATTTAACTCAGCCTCATCAAGCTCTCGTCACAGCTTGGTAGCATAACACATCACTCGAGTGGCCACTTGCAAAACAAGGGACTGCACACGCAATTAAAAAGATAGTTTTGTCGACGAGGACAGATTTAACCACAGCAAGCACAATTTAGTTTAATGCATTGATGTACATATTACCTGCCCTAAGACTAGCTAACTAGCTAGCATGCTGATTACACCGATCAGGCATAATATTGTGTTGGTCCACCTTTTGCTGCCAAAACAGCCCTGACCCGTCGAGGCATGGACTCCACTCGATCCCTGACGGTGTGCTGTGGTGTCTGGCACCAAGATAACAAGCTAGACATCTAACAAAGTTGCGCCTCAAACTGCCTGTCAATCATTTTGCCTATACAAAAGAAAGCTCCGCCTCCTTTATTCTAATTTAGACGTGCACGTGTTTTGAGGGTGTAGCCGTTTGAACAGACAAAGGAGCTGATTAAATTCTATTAAAAGAACAAGCTGCAACTAACTTTTGCCCAAAATCGCTAACTACATCTTTAACATAGCAATTGCTTCTCCCTGAAATGAAATGGCAAGGGGGAGTCGATTAAGGCGTGTTAAAACAGAACTGGAACAAAGCCAGTAAGTGAACCGAGGAGTGAACTGTGTCTCAATTTAAGGTCAGGAAAATATCAGAAGCAATTGGCTTTACAGTCATTGGAAAGGACCGAGAGACCAATTCTGGTTTTAATTAAGAGCAATATAAGTGAGTGATCATCTCAATCTAATACAGTAATAACCATATCCACCCAGAAGAACTGAAGATGAAGTTTTAAATTTTTGGAAGTGTTTCTAGAATGATGCTAAAAAAAAAAAACGAAACAACTGTTCATAATATTTCTGTTCAGTGCCTCTGGTTATGGTTTTATGGCCTAGAAAGAGCTCCACATCTCAATGGCTGCTTAGCTTCTCTGGGTAGACCGTGTCAAAGGGGTAGATATGTTAATATTGTGTTGTGTCTGCAATCCACCTCACAGCCAATGTGTACATTGTTAATAGAAATTTCCTATTAAGGAAGCATACACCAAAAACTGGCTGTTTTTACCATTCTTTATCTTACACCACTGGCTTCATACACCTACAAGGCCTATTCCTGATCACTACAGTTACAAGGCTTGCCTGGTGATACCACCATTTAAACCACTCTGCTTAGTGCTGGTGGCTCAACTGTTAAGGCTGTGGGTTACTGATAAGAAGGTTGAAGGCTCAATACTGTTCCAGTACTGCCGAGTTGCCACTATTGAGCCCTTGAGCAAGGCCCTTAACCTGTATAATGGCTGACCCCGTGCTCTGATATGCAAAGAAAAGAATTTCATAGTGCTGTAATGTACACTGTATTGCCAAAAGTTTTGGGACACCCCTCCAAATCATTGAATTCAGGTGTTGTTTTTCAGGGGTTAGTTCCAGTGAAAGGAACTCTTAATGCTTCAGCATACCAAGACATTTCGGACAATTTCACGCTCCCAACTTTATGGGAACAGTTTGGGGATGATCCCTTCCTGTTCCAACATGACTGCGCACCAGTGCACAAAAGCAAGGTCCATAAAGACATGGATGAGCGAGGTTGGTGTGGAGGAACTGCACAGAGTCCTGACCTCAACCCGAAAGAACACCTTTAGGATGAATTAGAGAGGAGACTGCGAGCCAGACCAAAACTGGGACGTTTCACTGGAACTAAGGGGCCAAGCCCAACCCATGAA
>JAUCMX010000023.1:15710244-15732744 GCA_033459395.1 Hemibagrus guttatus | reverse complement strand
TATAGTCTGCCGTTCTTGATATTTGGGATGCGCAGGCCGGCCCCTGGAACGACATTCTCATCATCCTCATCATGCTCGACTCGCCCTCGTCGTCCCATTATCGAGCGCTTTAGCGTCGCGCTGGGTTCGCCGCTGCACGCCTGCTCGGGTAATAGATTTATGAAAATATATAAGGAGACTCTGTAGACTATGAAGAAGAGTTTCAGCGTGTCCAGTACAGGCTGCGTGTTTGCACCATGTAGAGGCTTCAAGGACGTCAAGGAAAATGTAGAAAGTCAGACCAGTCTGTTTCTTTTCGTGCCTTAATTTCTGTGCTTAATGAAGTGTGTGTACGGGGGAAAACACCCGTCTCGCGTCATATATAGTGCTGAGTGCTCGCGCCTTCCATTGTTCCACACCATTGTTTCCATCAGGGCCTGCTGAGGTCTTTTTTTGTTAAGGTATATATATATATATATATATATATATATATATTTTTTTTTTTTACATAGGAAGGGTAGGTGCTTCCTATAATTCTCTCACAGGTTCTCTGTGTTCTGTATTATTTTTAGGGTTGAAAAAAGTGACTGCTTCTTTCTCTCTCTCTCTCTCTCTCTCTCTCTCTCTCTCTCCCTCTCTCTCTCTCTCTCTCTCTTGGCCCTGTTTGATTTGTTCCACTAAGGCCTGCTTGGCTTCCTGTCCGAACCTTATGTGGGCAGAAGGCTGATTTCACGCCTCTCCATTATCCCAGCTCAAACAGCGAGCAAAGCGGCCAAAGCTGTCTGCCTGCGTCCTCGCTATTTAACTATACTCCACATCCTTACTCCGTCTGCTTCGCTCTCACTCCTCCTCCTCCTCCTCCTCCTCCTCCTCTTCCTCTTCCTCGGCTTCATTTAATATTCCAGTTAATTCAGAGGACTTATCGGTGCGGCTCTGGCTGTTCTGTAACTCGTCTAAGCAAAGCAATGAATAGCAGATCTCTTTTAGTCTATTCGTATTTAGTGATATATACGCGACAGGCAGGAAAATAAAAACACGACTCGGTGGCTATTTGCACAGAAGAAAAGATAAATAGAGAAATAAAGACATCTTTATCTGTAAATAGAGGAGACGCTCAAAAAGCTTGACGCTTTTTCTCTCTCTCTCTCTCTCTCTCTCTCTCTCTCTCTCTCTCTCTGCCTTTTCAGTCAATCAGCATTAAGCCTTTTTTGAAACGAGTGACAAAGTTTTGTCTTAATCTTTTAAGTGCTTCTTTTAATACGCGCAGTTTCTCTAATGTAAAATTATTAATTTCACCGCCACACATGTTCCCGAAAAAGATCTTTTTTATTCAAATCTCCCGAGCAGGAGTGTGAATTTGCTCGCAGACCCGTGCCGAGTGCGCTTTAGATGATCAGCGCCATTAATTCAACCACATTGGACAAGCTCACTCGGGGTCTTTTGTGAAACGACATCAAGTTTATCCATCACTCTGTGGCTTTCTTCTTCACCTAATAAATTATTTTACTTTTATACCTCCATTGATTCTGCATCTTTTATTGAAATATTTCTAATCCTTTTCACAGGCCTTGCGGTGATTTGTACCCTGATCAAATATTTAGAGTGAGAACCTGCCGAATCGTCTCTTTCACTTTAACTCCGTGCCGTCGAGCCTCGTTTTCCGCCCGCGTAAATTGCTCTCAAAAGCCTCCCGTGATATATTCTGCCACCAGAAGTCACTATCTTTTTTTTTTTTTTTTCTTCCTAACATGGCGTGAGGCTTTTTATCCAAAAGTTTGAATCCCACTCGCGCTCTTTAGACGACTTCACCTCCAGGATATTCACTGAAAAGTGAAAAGTAGTCGGTGGAAACCGGTTACTTTTTTTTTTTTGCTGACTTTTTAAAAATTTGCTTGCCATTTTTATATGAAAACATGCCTTCTTCAAAAGGTGTACGTTACTCCGATGAATCGAACCGAATCGCTGAATAAGGCGCATAGGGGAAAAAAAACGCCTCTCTCACGCCTACACTCCGGAAAGCTCTTTGAAATCCGTCTGAACGAGTTACGTATGTCAAGTTATATACATGTGTACTGGGCTCACCAAGCGTTTCTGAGCCATGTAGCGAGAGCACGATGAATCTCAAAGCATGGCCACGTGGCAGGGAACGTGCCTCGTGGATCTCGGAGACTGGAGTTGTGGTGTTAGACGAGGGGAAAGGAACACGCTAGAACATTTATATGCGCATGTATACATGTCATCTGAGAGTCTGGCACTTTTCATGATTAAACATGGCTGAGAATTGAATAGACTTTAACAGACTGAAACTGAAATGTATGAATTTATGTACTCCTAGTACATAAAATGTCTTGCTTGCGACAGCAACATGACCCAATGATGACCAAACGGTGACCATTGATACCACTCAGACTTCTGTTTTGAGTTTGAATTAATTTCTCTGTCTAATTGTGTTTTTTTTTTTGTTTTTTTTTGTTTTTTAAGGCAGGTCACTAATCAGAGCAAAGAGGGTAAATAAAAAGAAACACCACCATCTCTAACCCTGTAGCTACTCTCTTGTACATAAATAGATGTGTGTAATCAGATAAGCAGCAATGTGAGTCACTGAATTATGGCTAGATCTTTTCCCCTACAGGTTTATCAGCTCTTGTACAGTATTACAGAGTTTCAAGCTGAAATACTTCGTCGTGCCTCGTGGGCGGAGCATCAGCGCCGGAGTTTAGACGATTCGTAGTATCTTCCATCCGAATCTCGACTCTGGTGAACCTTTTAAACAGACAGCGGGATGTACTTTACACGCACGGCCATTCATTCACATGTGCCGCACGTTCTCTGGTTCTCTAGCGATGCATTATTCTCATTGCTAAGTGCTTTGCCTAATACCGCAAATCTTTGTGAACATGCCAGGTGTATCTGGAGCTGAGAATGAAATGGCGGTCGCGTGGCCTTGTTCTGCTGCAGATGTAACCTTTTTTTTTTTTTTGTGCAGCGCCGTTCGGTGATGTGCTGTTGGTGCATCTGAGTTCTGGATATTAGCTCCTTGGCTATGATGGCTTCATTACTCCATCACTTAAGCCTGAGAAAAAAGAGAAAGAGAGAAAACAGGAAACTATTAGACACTCTCCTCTCGACATCCCATCAGCCGAGTGATTTTGTGCGTGCGTGTGTGTGCGTGCATGTGTGTGTGTGTGTATAGAGAGAGAGAGACAGAGAGAGACATACTTGGTAATGTCATGAGGTTTTCTGGGAAGCCTAGTCACACATTCCGAATGGCCATTTTCACAGTTGTAGTGCATTAGCGCTGCATTAGGGACCGAGTGAAAAAGCTGGACTGGTTACAAGTGCGCCGCTCACTCCATTTGGCCCGGTTAAGGGAGCGAAGGAGCTTGCAAGAGAAAAAGAAAAAGAGAGAAAATCAGAAGAAGGGAGAATAACCACATGCCACGCGGCGGTGTGCCGGGAGAGTCGCGTGTCTCATTAAATTCTCGCAGCGGCGTTGGTTTTTCCACTTTAATGCTTGGGAGGACACCGCATTTCCTCCAACTAAGAAAGAGAGAAGGAAAGAAAGATCCAGGCCTGTGGACTCAACCCAATTTGTCTTACTTCTGCTGAAACTGTTCAGACTACAATGCTCTTTCTCGCCCTGCTTTTTTTTTTTTTTGCCTGGTTTTCCACCCAAATTGGCATGATTTTTCTTTCCCTTTTTGTATTTTTTTTTTTGTCTCTTCTGTTTTCCCAGGCAGTTCGGATCTGCGAGCAGTGATCAGTCATCCTGCTATTGAGAGTACGCAGAGAATGGCTCATGATCAAAGTCTGTCTGCTCTGATTTATTCCAGCCGTAAGACTCACTCAGCGTAGAGTCTAGTGGCTTTGGAGAACAGTAGTGTTCAGTCTCTTATTCTTACTTCCTTTGTGTTTTTCTGCCTGTCTCCACTTTCTTTCATTGAGCAAGGAACGGCGGTCTGAAGTAGGGAGTCATCCGTACTTGTACCGGTATTCAGGGTTCGTCTGATAAGCCCTCTCGTGCTCTGACATTACATATGATAATACATGACGTAGGCCTAGCATACACTGCTGAGCTAAACAAAAAAAAAAGTCACATTTTCGCCAAAAATAATAATGTATTGAATTGATCTCCTATTTCTTGTTATAAGATATGAATAAAAAAAAATTAAGAATATTTCTAGGCTTTTAAATAAATGACAGATTATTTTACTTCTTTCTAGAAATTGATTCTGGTTCTGATTCACTGTAGGAAAATGAAATTTAAAGCTTAAAAATAATACTGTATATATATATTATTCATTCATTCATTGTCTACCGCTTATCCGATCTATTCTCGGGTCACGGGAGATAGCCTGTGCCTATCTCAGGCGTCATTGGGCATCAAGGCAGGATACACCCTGGACGGAGTGCCAACCCATCGCAGGGCACACACACACTCTCATTCACTCACGTAATCACACTCTACGGACAATTTAGAGATGCCAATCAACCTACCACGCATGTCTTTGGACCGGGAGAGGAAACTGGAGTACCCAGAGGAAACCCCCCAGGCACAGGGAGAACATGCAAACTCCACACACACGGCGGAGGCGGGAATCGAACCTCCAACCCTGGAGGTGAGGCAAACGTGCCCCCCACTAAGCCACCATGCCCCCCACTAAGACACTGTGCTCCCCAATAAGACACCGTGCCCCCCTGTGTATATATATATATATATATATATATATATATATATATATATATATATATATATATATATATATATATATATATATATATGTATATACATATATATATGCCTAGAAATCGTATATTTTGTTTATAATAATCTTATAATAAGAAAATTTAAGTGGAACTCCAGCGTCGTCCTACGGAACGACACAAACTCTTGCATGTCAGAGCACTTCACTTCTGCCAGAACTGAGCACCACAACACACACACTTCCTGTCCTCTTACTGGTCAGGAATTCACGGTGTGGGATTATATTTTGCGTGCTCAGATTGAAATGCTGTAAGGAATTCATGGCTAGCTGCCCATCAACTTATACAAAGCTCAATGAACATTAGCACGCCTCCTTATAGACTGTAATTACAGGCATTGGTGATGCTTTTCTGCATTCTCTCTCTCTCTCTCTCTCTCTCTCTCTCTCTCTCTCTCTCTCTCTCTCTCTCTCTCCCTGTATATGATGTGATCATGTGCATTTCATTCCCCACATGTGCATTATCACATACAGAAAAGAGGCAATATAACACCATGCAAATTATATGTAAATAAAGAAAGGTTCCAGGATGCTAGAACATGCCCTGATTGGAGAGACAAGTTCACATGAGGAAAGGTAAATGTCACCATCTGACTCTGAGGCTGTTCAGTTTTTTTTCTGTCCCACTACCAACATCCTTTAATTTTTTTTTCCCCCATCTTTTAGTGCTGGTATTAAAACATTAAGCTTGGAGCGTCAAGGAAGCATGAAATCAGGCTGGAAAGTGGAAATTCTCCTTCATCGAGTTATTACAGTCATGGCTCGGCATGACCTCTTAAGACCTTTCACTATTCACAGCACATTTTCTGGTAATAAGGGGTTTTCTATGTTCTAGAGTTTTCCCTCTTTCCTCTCTGTCTCTCTCTCTCTCTCTCCCTCTCTCTCTCGTTTACTAATCAAGATTTCCTAACCCAACATGTTGAAGGTGGTTCACTTCTCACTCCTCTGAACCAGATGTCTAACAGATGGGCCTCTCCGTTTTCACCCGAGGGACTTCTGAGTTTCCATCCTCCTTCATACCCTCGTTCTCGCTGTCCCTCTTTCTTCCTGTCTTTCTCTCTGCAGCCGCAATTCAGCATCACTTCTTTTTCCATCAGCGGTTTATTTCTGTTTATTTATTTATTTTTTAAACAGTGTGAGTAAGTAGAAAGGCAGGTTCTAGTAGAAGGCTTTGGCCAGCACATTCCTCCATTCCTCATGGTGGAGACAAGCGCCTGTGTTCCACCTGAACCCCCTCTGGATTTACGCCGTTGCCGCGGCCATCTTTCGTCCGTTAATCACCCAGAGGGCTCGATGAATGAGTCGCCGGGGAAAATCGAACGGAGACTGGCCAGGCAGAACAGAGAGAGGAGAGGAGAAAATAGAGGAAGAGAAGGAACGTATAGGAGGGCATTTCTTCAGAGAACGAGAGCGAATGAGAGGAGAAGAGAAAAAGGAATGTGGTTTGGAAGAGGATAGGAAAGGAGAAAAAGATAAAGGGATGAGTGAGAGAGAGAATTGGGAAGGAGAGGATAAATAAAAAGAGTATAATGATCAAGACTGGAAAAGAGAAAAGGAAAGAGGACATGGGGTGAAGGGAGATGAGGGGAAAGGGAGAAGAAGAGCCAAGGGAGGAAAAAAGAAAAGAGTGGAATGGAAGGGAGAATAGGAAAAATGAGAAGGGTGAAGTAAAAGTAGGAGCAAAAAAAAAAAAAAAAAGGCAATTGAAGAAAAATCTAAGAAATAAGAGATGTGGAAAATGAGAAGAAGGAAGGAGATGGAGAAGGAAATGAAAGAACAGAAGAGTGAGGAAAACAGAAGTAGATATGAGAGAACCTCTCCAAGTTACACTCTCACTTTACCTCCCCATCACACACACACACACACACACACACGCTCCACAACCAGATATGAGCCAAACAACGGCAGGGTCCCAATTGTGAGCGTTTGAGTGAACGGCTGAGTGAGTGAGTGAACAAACCTGCTCCTGTTTAGCAGTGTAAACAAGCTCCTGCTTCGTCTGCCATCTGTGATCATCACCGAGGCCTCGAGACAAAATAACACCTGCAGCTTCATCGCGACTCTGTGGCCAAACGCACCATCAAAGTCATGCAGTTTACCGAAAGACAAATATATATACAACTTTATTTGGCATGGGTTCGCTTTTGCTCGTTGTATACATAACATCCTGCTCTCTGTATGGCCTGAATAACATGTGGAATATTCCGGATTTTCAGTAGAGAACGATGACATACTTCTGAAAAATTGACTTGGTCAGCCTGGTAGATATATTTAGAGAGAAAGATCTATTCTCGGCTACTTCTAACTAATACCTCAGCTATAAGATACCAGGTACTAAACGCAGTGCTCTCTACCGCTTCGTTTGTGAAGTTTGCATCAGGGACGCTGACCTTATTCTCTGACCCCAGCTTCTTAACATGAGAAGAAAAGCATATCACTGTGCTGTAATGTAGAATTGTTTAATGATGCACATTATTGGATAATTTCTTTGTTGAATATGTTGAAATATAAATCACATAGCAAGAGCTAAGCCCCGCCCCCTTTTGGCAAATCTGCGAGTGTTGAGTGCGTGGCGTGTCCAACATTGCACACCTTTTTTTTTTTCTCCATCTGCGATCTTGAAGTGCACTTCTTCATGCTAGACTTTTCAGTGTGAACAAACTATACACAATAGCGTAGAATTGTACAAAAGTGTTTGCATTGTGGTTGAATTTTTGCATACATGCACTCCTAGATATTTACACTCATCCAGAATAAATGACCGACCTGACTTTGCGAGGAAAAACAAAGCAAATAGTGGCTGAGGGAGAGAGAACCACAATTAATGCCTGTTTTCAAGTCAAATTTTATGAATAAATGAATCTCTAATGAGTCCATATTTACTGCGCTGAAGTGTCATGAATTATGGAAACTCGTGATTGTGACCAACGGCGAATCCATCCGTTGTACAGCGGCCGTCACTGAATCATTGATTGCATCTGGAAAGCAATCAGGAAATGACTAATTATAACTACAAGGAGGGGTAAAGAAAAAAAAACTGGAGGAAAACTTGCCGTGGGCCTGAGCTGGAGCGAATCGTTCACCTCAGTGTGATAGGACGAGGCCCGAGGCATGACGAGCCTTCACTGTCTGCGTTTTGGCCTCTCTTCCTTTCTTCCTGCTTTCCTGAGGCAGTGCCCGTGTTTTGGCCAGACAACAGGTTTTCAGTAATGCCTCTTTGAGGCACTCCGCCTCGACAGCCTGTTGACGAGCATTCACGGAACGATCCAGAAAGGAAATCTAATTACCATTAAAAACAGCCCGATAGCTCTGGGGTCTATTAGCTAAACGAATGGAAAGCATTCACGACAGCTCTTTCTTTCTCTCTCTCTCTCTCTCTCTCTCTCTTTCTCTTTTCTCTCTTTTGTCCTGTGCTTTCAGTGGTCACACAGGCCCAGTCCTTGCCAAAGGCACTTTTTCACACTGTCTCTCCCTCTGTCTCGCTCTGTCTGTCGTTTCTTGCTCTTGTTCTCAGTCTCGTTTAGCGTATGCTGGGTCCCAAATGCTACAATTCGTGTCGAGTTCACGTTCTTGCTGAAGCCTCTCACACAAAGCTTCCCAGCTCTTTCATACAGTCTGTTACACCAGCGTGCTGAAAGACCTGATCCGTCGGTGGTCGTGAGCAAGAAATTGCTTCAGCACACAAAGAGAGAACGATCGAAATAAAAAAAGGATGAATGGAACTGCGCGATCTAGAGGTCGTATTTCTACCTCACTCAAACCACAAATTAGCCACCAGGCTACTATCCTGAGACTAACTATAGCAGTATGTTTTTTTAGTAAATCTTCATTACGATGCAATATCTGTGTTCTTGAGAGTGCCGCACAGCATTCTGGGATATTATAGGTGTTATAATAGCATTGTAGTCATTGCAACTTAACCATGGGATCAAGCAAGAGATTGACTAAAGGTTGGCTGAATTCCACTCAGATATGAAATGAAATTCTAGGTGCAGTTCCCAGCAGAAAAGTCAGATGAAATCCTGTTAGCGTGCTCCGACTGGGCAGATGGCAGGACATAAAGCTTATCTGTGTAGAAAGTAACCCTCAGTCATATTGGCTGACCTTAAAGAAGCAGCTGTTTGGGCTGTGGGTAAATTGTGCGAGCGTAAAGTGTGCAAGTGTGTGTTTGTCAGCGTGCAGTGTACAGTAGACGGCAAACACCACAGCAGCTCCCTACACACACACACACACACACACACAGCGGGCTATTGTATTGCAGAGGAAGTGTTTTGGGCCACGCAGCAGATGGCGGGTAACAAAATATCATTCCATTTCCGCTCTGAGCCGCGCCGGCAGCCAAATGATAATCGAAAACTCTCGGCCTCTGGCCGTAATGAGATTCGCTGACCTTATTACTAGCCAACGCAGAGTGGGGAAAAGTCTATATACAGAGATAGGATGTAGGAAAATTCTTCTCTGAGAGGTGTGTGTGCATGTGTGTGTGTGTGTGTTCGTATTCCACTGATTTTGCATCTGTAACAGTGTCAGCATTTTGTTTTCATAAGCTCCACGATGAAATATCACACTCCCCTGTTGTGCTACAGTCTTAAATCTAATTTGGGTATATGGAACTTTCATTCACTTTCCTTTCTAACTTTTATTTTCATTTTATTTTTAACACGATGGTCTCGATTGGAGTAAAATATAAGTGTAGTCAAATAAAAAAAATAAATAGTACTTAAAAACTCATTTAAACACTGGATATTTTAATAAATATACTGTTTGCTTTCTGAAATATTTGAAAAATAAATGTTTTTTTTGTCTTTACATAAATAAATATTTAAATATATTTCATTTTAATAGTCTGAAAAAATACTAAATATTATTCAGGTGGATATAGTATTAGATATTGTAGTAATAAACGTTTGTTTGTTTATTTGTTTGTTTATAACGAGGGTTTCGCATTCGTAACATCTGTTTTCTGGCCTGGATAATTCACCACACAGTTGTGTTTGGTTTGTCGTTGTAAAAATGCCCCAGATCGTGAGCCTGTTTATATCTCAGGATTATTCACTTGGAACACGAGCCAGCTCAGCACGCTGGAATGAATTTTCGGACCTCGGTTCCTTTTCTGAGCAGCGAGGTGCCCGAGAGCGCGCAGGTGAGCTGACAGGACTCGTGGAAAAAAAATGACCTCATCTCTCCACGCCTGCATTATAAACAGCGCTTCGCTCTTCCCTCAGGTCAGCAGACTAATGGCCTGGTTTCTCGCACCCTGCTGATCCCATCTTATTTTTCCACTCATTGATCAGCGGACGTGCTTTCTAGGAATTCTCATACCGAGAGGTTGATCTAGTTGGTAGTATATTGGTTTTTTTCTGCTCCAGAGAGGTTTGGCCTTCATCCATGGAAAGCATATTAGTGGATGTAACTGCATGTTCTTTTTGGTTTGCCAGGGAAATTTCATCCTCGACTAGTCTAATGTATTCAAATCTGTGCTTTTAAGGAGTAGTAAGAGTGAATATTCATGATTTTTCCTCATCTGCAGTGTCATATTGCTTTAATGCCGTCCACACTGCTGTACTGGAGAGTGTGTGTCAGGGCTGTTAATGCACTGAGGTTCTCTGTGCTGCGTCAGTTTTTCCGTTGTTTTATAGGCATGCCTGTCAGTGTGTGTGTGTGTGTGTGTGTGTGTGTTATTTTCCTAATTCCTCCTTTGGATCGACATTTTGATAGACACGCTCCTCTCTCCCTTTCTTTCTCCAACATGATATGCTTCAGGACGACGGCCTAATCTATGAAGCAGCTCGCCTCATCTAAGTCATGGTTATCAATCCAAACAGACAAATGTCATCCCTAAGCCAGCGGATAAGTCCACTCCATTCAGAGGACTGCATTTATTTCCTCCTCCCCTCCTTCGCGCTATCGGCTCCATCTCTGATTTTCATTATCTCTTTGCTGGGACATCGCGGGACTCACAGGGAAAGACTGCGCTATAAGGGGGCCTAAGCTTCAGCTCTGACTCACGGCTGATAGCAAGCTTTGAGGGGGGCAGAGGATTTCAGGGGTTGAGTTAAATGCACTGACACTAGGTAGACCTTCAAAGGATCCAAGAGCCTGTATCTAGATCAAGTCCCCGGTTTGGAATATCGGCTTATGGGGGGCAGTTTGCGTTTGGTTGGGTCTCATTAAATCTGAGTGTAGCGATGCCACGTCCTTGCCGAGGGTTCATCTGGATCGTCTGTGAACCATAAGGGCAACATATGATCTGTTTATATTCCCCCTTAAAAAAAGCTGGATAAGTGCAAGAGGAAAGGAAAGCGGGAAGGGATGAGTGGATGGGGGAGGGAAAGGAGAATCGAGAGGGTTATGGAGTAGCCACTGGCTAAAACATTGCTTAAGTGCTCATGGGGGAAGGCAGTAACGTAGCAAGATCACAGCTTTCCTGAGAATATTCTTTTGCTCTCTTAGGATATGACCTCGGTTGACCCTGGCCTTGGTTTTCCTCGCACGAAAATCGGACGGGTTTTTTTCTTCGGGTATGATTCGTGTGGGCATCACTCCAAACAACAGCAGCAACGTCAAGGACGCCAACCTTACTGAATTCCATTCAACGGAGAATATATCCAAAAACCAGGAGAACATTTTTAAAATATCTTACACAATTCTTTAGGCAACCTGTTTTCAGTGTCTGCTGTACCGCTGCAGATAAGGCAGCGTGGTGTTGTCAGAGCCAGAGCCGGTGCAAGGCCGTTTTCTGCTTTAGGAAGCGAGATGCACCTCTGGCCAAAGATTTCAATAAAAACACGTTTGTGAGGTATTGGCTCCGTCAGCCAACCAGAGCCTGAGGAGCTTGGTGTTTGAATAGTTTACATTATCAGTGCATTTGCTCAGGAATGTAAACTGGAGCTCGTGATCACATTCTTCATTATCCAGAGTGGCTCAGTGGAGCTTCAAGTTGAGCCACAGTGAGGTAATACAGAGTGGCTGTGGCTCATAAATTCAAAAAAGTACATCTTCAGTCATGTGGAATTGTTTTTCGAGTGATTTTACACCAATACTACTGGGATATTAAGCATATTAAGCCGTACACTATATATTTTTGCTTTCATTAAAAATGCATTTCTTTCCTCCAAGCTCGACTACTAAGAGTATTTCCAGCATCATTTTAAAATTTTCTATATACAGAAAAATCAGATCTAAAACTTGTGCCCACCGCTACATTTTGTCAATACGCTGGACAGCCTGTCTTCCTATTTCCTTAACACAATACGTCGTTGAGGAACAAAACCAGGCATTTGCGATACAATAGTCTCTTGAGTGATGGCTCGGGATGGAACAAAGCGGCAGAAGAATGGACATGAATAGGATTAAATGCAATGGGAGGAGCGCATTAGTAGTAGGTCAGCTCCCTTACTAGCGCCAGTCACTTTCTCTAGTGGTCTAATCAGATTAATTAGCACTCATCAGACACACTTACACACTGTCAGCAGACAAAAAAAAAAAGGATACTATTCAAAGGAGGGGTGTGTGTGTGTGTGTGTGTGTGTGTGTGTCTTGGCAGAGCTCCTTTGGTGATGACTGACACGCTTTAAGCTGTCCTCTGGCAACGTGAGCTGATTAACCAAACGCCTCAGCTGCGATAGCATCTCCAGCATCTACATGATTTCTGTAACCAGAAGAAATGCTCGCCAGAGCAAAACGTTGCACGCCGGCTCCGCTTTGAGGGACGTGAATATATATTTGTGTATAGAGCGTGTATATATTGTCCGCTGAGGCTGCGGAGTGATGCACGGCGATGCTGATGGGAATTGAATTCGCTGAGCTGGGAATGGGATTTGGTTTCAGAGCAAACTCCTAAATGATGTTGGCCAAATGGATTTGTAATGCCTTTTCATAAAGGTGGTTGGCCAGCTAAAATGGTTTGACACAAACATTAACGCAAGTCGCGATGGAGCCGTGTCTGCTGCATTCGCACGGGGGAAAAATAAACTCATTTCTACAAATCTAACCAGGCCAAATACGGCCAACTTACACCTACAGTAAAACATGTTTTTTAATTGCATGCAATGTTTCTTAATGTAAAGCTGAATATGAACTCATTCAACATTAACCATCTTCCAATCACATGGCAGCAGCACAATCAGATCAGGAGCTTTAGTTAATGTTGACATCATACAGCTAAATGGGGAGAAAATGTGATCTCTTTGACTCCATCATAGTATTTTGGGCTGATCTGAGTATTTTGTAAAACTGCTGATCATCCTGGATTTTCGCTCACAGCATTTTATATAGTTATAAAGAATGGTGCAAAAGAAAGGGGTTCTGAAAGCAGAAATGCCTCCTTGATGACCGAGCAAGAAATGCGTCTCGGGATGCGCACATCGTCACCCAAACTGGACATACAGTAAAATATTAGCTGGCCCAATAAATCTTTATTTTCTGCTGTGACATTGATCAGATCAGAATTTGTCATCAGCAGCTTGAAGCCATGGACTCGGGGGTGTGGGTAATGTTTTCTTACCACACCTTAATACTAATCAGGCAGCTTTCTTTTGAGTATTGTTGTGTAGATCAGGTGGATCTTGTTGTTTGCCACAATTTACCCATCATATAATGCCTACTTCTTGGGTGATCTTGAGTGCATCATGTCCCAAACTGGTTCCTTGAACATCAAGATCTAAATCCAATATAGCCGATAGATCAGGAAATTCATAGCTTGAATGTGCAGCTTACAAATCCACAGCAATCACATGATGCAATCTTGTCGACGTGGCTTAGAACCACAAGGGAATGTCACAAGGGAACACCTTGTCATAAAGAACTAAAGCTGCTGGTGTCGGAGAATAAAAGAAAAGTTCATGTGTATGTGTGTGTACTGTTAGAATATTAGTATGCTGTTCCTAATAAAGGGGCCAGTAAAAATATATATAGGGAACAGTGGGAACCCAAAATAAATCATTTGATCTGTGCAATCCAAATCCCATCCTCTGCGTAATTATGCAGTCCGTTCTGAGAAACGCAGAGAACATCACGTCTACGGTAACCAGCCTGAAATAGAGCCATTTGCTCTAATGCTCTGATTGGCTATGGCTTTAGTGCGCTTCTGTTTTCATTTCCTTTGTGTGCTCCATGTTCCTGCATGCCACATAATGACTGTTTAGGCCTCGGAGCGAAATCAGCACACTCCGCTCTAATAATAAACCTCCGTAATCTTGCACAGGTGTGTGCTGTGGGTACAGGAAGCATGACCAGGTTTGCTAATGCAGCTCTGCTGATGTAAAGAGTGTATATAGGGTGGGCTGTGATTATGAAACCGTGGCTCCTCTTTCTTCGCGTATAGGGGACGGAGCGTTATGAAAACGGATCGAAAACGGTTGTTTGCAAACCACAGTTATATAACAATCACTGTGGTCTGTGTGGCGTGTTGTTTATTGGTATTAAAATAACAATTAGTATAAAGACTACAAGAAAATCATGGGAGTAAAAACAGTAGTATCATTACATACATAACAAATAAAATAAAAGTTCTGTTTTAGGAAAATAATCGACAAAGAGACTCTTGTTTTATTTCTGTTATACGACAGAAATTTGCCAGGGCTTACATTATTTTATTAATTTAACAGAATACATTTTGTCCATTTATAGTTACATTTAATGTTGCTTCCTGAAGTTGATAAAACAAAAAAAAAGTCCTTGAACTTTGTGTCATTCCTGGGGGAATGACACTTTCAGTAACATTTTTGTTTAAAGTCAACATCAGTAACGCTACTTTCGACTACAGCTCGTAACTGGGACTGGGAGAAAAACAAAAAACTTGGAATTCCGACTCGTAAACTTGGGACACCCCGCCCCCCTCAGCCCCAGGTTTTTCATGTGATGTCAGAGCAACAAAATGGCCGCTCACAGCATCAACAGTAAACAAAGTAGCACTTCTTTACCTGAAAATAGTTCTATTATGATGGCTTTAGTGTGCTTCTGTTTTCATTTCCTTCGTGTGCTCCTGCATGCCACATAATGACGTACTATATATATATATATATATATATAGTAGTATTAGCTTTAGAGCAATCGACCTACAGATATATTGGGTTGTGGAGTTAAACATATACCCGTGATCACAGTTAGCTGGAGAGCACGTCGATAAAAAAAGACAAACACGGCAGTGTCTGTGGTTTTTGCCTCACTTTGTAGCTTGAGGTACAAAGTGAAACACAGGAGAGGAGAAGAGAGGAATGGAATGGAGAGGAAGGGAATGGAATAGAATGGAATGGGAAGGAGAGGAAAGGAATGGAATGGAGAGGAAAGGATAGGGATGGAATTGAATGGAGAGGAATGGAATGGAAATTGAGAGGAATAGAATAGAATGGAATGGAGAGGAATGGAATGGAGAGGAGTGGAATGGAATGGAATGGAATGGAATGGAGAGGAAAGGATAGGGATGGAATTGAATGGAGAGGAATGGAATGGAATTGAGAGGAATAGAATAGAATGGAATGGAGAGGAATGGAATGGAGAGGAGTGGAATGGAATGGAATGGAATGGAATGGAGAGGAAAGGATAGGGATGGAATTGAATGGAGAGGAATGGATTGGAGAGGAGTGGAATGGAATGGAATGGAGAGGAAAGGATAGGAATGGAATTGAATGGAGAGGAATGGAATGGAGAGGAGTGGAATGGAATGGAATGGAGAGGAAAGGATAGGGATGGAATTGAATGGAGAGGAATGGAATGGAGAGGAGTGGAATGGAATGGAGAGGAAAGGAATGGTATGGAGAAGAAAGGAGGAGTTTTGAGTCTAATATCTCAGTGAAATGCAGTGTACTATAATATAATTGAGCATGATATCTATGTTATATTGTGGCTTTAATGGTAAATAAACATTTACTAAAACAGATGTACACAATAGTGCCTTTTTTACCATGTTGCAGTGTGTGTAGCTCATGAAAGCCTACAGAGTGATAAGATTCATGTCTTTGCTGTTTGATTCAGTGCGTCGGTGTGTCGGCTCTCTCTCTCTCCACCTTCAGAGGATCATTTTGGCAACATGACAAGTTGTTCTGAACTTCTTTTTTACCAAATAGCTCCTTAAATCTAGTTCAGTGCTCCCTTCTGTATCATGATAGTCCTTCACTGACTTCCTTGAAGTATTAGTCCAAAAATAACTTCAAAGCCTCTTTAGATGTGGAAGAGAGAGAGAGAGAGGGGAAGGGGATGGGATGGTGACTATGTATGTGAGTGTTATGGTGGACTCGATAGCAGATAGCAGTGTTGAGAAGCGCTGGCAGAAGAAAAGACGTTCTCACAGACACGGATTACATACCTATTCATTTTCTGCCTCCTTGTTTCCCTTTTTTCTTCTGACAGAATGGGGGTTAAGGCATTATTCACTCGCTGTCTCTCGTCACTCTTTCTGACGTTCCAGACGGTCTAGAACGACTGCACGAGTCTCACGCCTACATCTGGATTATTTGGATCCTCTTGTTTGATTTTAGTTTAAAAATAAGAATGAGAAAGATGTTCGGTTCGTTGTAACCGAATCTCAGACAAAAAAAACCCCAGACATTTCTGTGGTTAGGGAAGGTTGTCGTTGACGAGCTTGGAAATTTATCGGTTCGAGTCGACTAATATAAACGCTCTAATGTAAACCACCTCGCATACGAAATCTTTAGCATTCTCCGCTACCCTCATGACAAGGTTTTGAGTGTTTTTTTTTTTTTATCGTAGCCTATTAAAACTGTCAAATTAATGGTGAGCTAGATTCATTTTTAGCAAAATGATAGCACTTCATGCCTAATTTTTTTCTCTCATCCATATAACAACCTCCTTCTGCTAAATATGTGTCTCGTTTTTTCTGAAAGGAGGAAAAAAACCTCCTCATGCCTTAATTTGGTGCAGAACAAACATGCAACAGGAAATAAGTACTTCCTAGACAGTGTTGCCTGTAGCTTCTAAAACACCTTTCTTTTCCACCTTTTTTGCCAACATCACACTAGAAGATATAAAAAACCCCCACAGCTGCTAAGTTGAAAAGAAATACAAAGTCCCTTTATTTAACTTGAATATTTCTTACTTGTATGTAACATTTTTTTTTTAGTTTCTAAAGGAGTTAAATGTATTTCTGTAAGTTTAAGGGTTTTTCCATATCATGATGGGATACATATGACATTAATAAACGTTTGTTAATAAACATTCCTGCACATTATTGTGGTTTCAAAGGAATAAACCACTTCATGGTGTGCGGTTATTGGAAAATAATCAACTTCTGGGTGGTAATATTATCTCCACTTCAGTTTGGGCCGCATCACACGACCCCACCGTTGATTATTTTCTTACATATTTTCCAGCACATCCCAAAGTGTCTTATTCCATATTTAACCAGTAACTCCTACCGTACATGCTAGTTTCTCTTAATTCTGGTCTCCATGACAACATAAGCAAATCTACTGTATGTTTCAGGATTGACTACAACAAATTGCCTGGAATTTTGATTGGCTTGCCGGTCATTTGAGATATAAACAGATGCATATCTGAGAGAGAGAGAGAGAGAGAGAGAGAGAGAGAGAGAGAGAGAGAGAGATAGTGAGAGAGAGAGAGTGAACGTTATAGTCGTCTTATTTGATGTTGATGTTTGGCGACAGTAAAAACAAGCTTAAATCATTCCAGCGCTGCCCCATTACTCCAACTCTACTAACGTGCCAGAATGTGACATTTGACTATAACTTCAGACTCACCTGTAATAAACTCGCCATCTCTGGAGGATTTTGCTACCAAAAAAAGCAAAAAAAATGGAGACTTTCTTTAAATCCATGGCCTGGCTTGGTCTCTAAGAAAGTGTAAAGCTGAGAGAGAGAGAGGGGGGGATTAATACAGCGATGAACAGTGTTTGTTCTGTGATGCCTTGACTCGTTCATGCACTTCCTATGAGTGGGGAAGGAATTAATCCCAGGACGGTTATGTTGGGTTGAGGGCTTTTAATAGATGAGTGCAATAATCACCAATTTAAGAGCACTTTCACGTATGCAGCAATTAGACCTCCTGGGATAGTGATGTATTCTCTGTCCACTTTCAGAAGAACCCCAGTGAGAACAGATTGCACCCTGATTTCACCCAGCTGTGCTTATGTCGGAGTATTATGGGATGCAGGCAGCATTTGTGGATATGCAAGCTGCAAAAATGATATCTGAGTTTCAAATTGAGGCGCAAAAGGACAAAACTGGGATACTGCACAGTTACAGTAGCTGGAGTCAAGATTTCTAATTTCTCTTAGTTTGTAATGCTCTGCTGGGGTTCCTTCATAAAGCAAATTAAAAACAAACAAAAAAAAAACAATGTCATCTGTCCTTTTGGCATTGGTGGCTCAGTGGTAGGTTTCTCGCCTACCATGTGGAAGGCCCGGGTTCAATTCCCAGCCAGTGCCCAAACCCCAGCCACTGGATGCAGTACCGGTCCCAAGCCCGGAAAAATGGGAGGGTTGCGTCAGGAAGGACATCCGGCGTAAAACCTGTGCCAAGTTGTTGTGCGGACCAGTTGGTCCGCTGTGGCGACCCCGAACAGGGAGAAGCCGAAAGCAACTTCTTCTTCTACGTCATCCGTCCTTTTGTGTGATTTATACTTGACGATATGTGTACTCTATCAACCTTTAGTTTTTCCTCCATCAAACAAAATGGAGATCAGATCCAGGGGGCGTGTCACATGTAACTCAGACTGCTGTCTGTGGCAAAAAGAAATCAGCCCCAGCGTCGGTTATCACTCTTCCTACTATTCTGTGTGTATTTTTTTAATGAAGGTTCTGCTTCATTTGACTCTAAAAAGAAGTCCAGAATAATTGCTCTTAATCATTTTTTAAGAGCAAGTAATCTCACAGTTGCTTGGTTAATGTATGAAATTTATTTTTCATGTAAATCTCTGCATTGGATAACTAATTCGATCCAAATACAAAAACTCAAAGTATAAATTTACTCTGATTATGGCAAACAGGCTAATAGTGGCATGAAATATGTTTCTGACACCCAGTGGAGTTCAGTCTGATTACACCCTTTGTGCAGCAGCAATTTGAGCAATCACCATGCCGTGGACAGTCCCTCGCTTCCACGTCCGGACATGGCGGCCCGGTGAAAAGAGGAAAAAAAAAGCAGGACTTCGTTGGCTCCGTGCAAATGTGGCGTATTCGCTTTGTTGGCCTGCACTTCGCCCGGTATTGATTAGAGGAAATGAAAGGCGACTGGATAGAGAGCATCTCGAGGTGTCCGGCAGTGGAACACTCATTCTCTTATTATTCGTGTTCTAGCTCTCGTTTCGCATTTCTCTCGCTCGCTCTGCTCCCTGTTCTGTTCAGACTCCTATCCATCTCTCTCTCCCATCCCGTGAAATACACTGCTAAAATGATCCTGAATCGATCAGGCAGCTGTAAGGTCTTAAGCACGCCACAGCCGTAACTCCTTCTAATAGACTGTGGGGGGAAAAGTCGCCCCACAAACACACACACACACACACACACACACACACACACACACACACACACACACACACACACACACACCCTACCTGAGCCTCTTGACATGAATCAGGACAGCTGCAATGTAATACCTCCACACTACTCAATGCTTTCTGACACACTGCAGTAAATATCTGCCTTCATGCAGTAAATACACGGCAGCCATTTTTGATCAAGCTTAGCGCTAACTCTAGTATAAGGAACTGTAACTCCTCCCTGCCAGAATACACACAGCAGTCATTTAATTTGCCAAAAGATTGATCTAGTTAATTAGCCAGCTAAAGCTGTGCTTCATTACTAGGCTAATGCTAATACTTGTTCATGGCCCACGTCAATTTGTTTTTCTTTGCTGCATGTTTAGTGCACTTGGCTGGCTGACATATACGTGCACACACAATTAACACAAGCCCTAATTGCGCAGTTATAAGTCCACATAGCACAGCTGTCTAACAGCAGGCAAGCCACATTTGAAGCCGGCTCCATAGCGCGCCAGACGGACTGTAAACAAAGACAAAAACGCTGGAAATGTTATTAAGTTGAAGTGGAGCTCAGGTCCTTAAACTCCATTGATACCTTGTTGCTTGAGTTCATTGATTGAAATGTATACCCGGGTATAATGGTGCACCATCCTGGGTGGAATACGACTGAGAGGGAAAATAGAATATTACATCAAGGAACATTTTATTGAAGGATCAGTTTCTTACCTCACAGATTTTAGCATGCACTTCAGGTGTGTAAATTCTAATGACTGAAGTGATCCCGTACTCGGGAGTATTGATGAGAGTTTTTAGCAGGGTCGGGTTTAGCAGAGCGCGCTGTTGGAACCAGTAATTGATTATTCGCATTTTTTTTTTTTTT
Source organism: Hemibagrus guttatus (assembly GCA_033459395.1). NCBI lineage: Eukaryota > Metazoa > Chordata > Actinopteri > Siluriformes > Bagridae > Hemibagrus > Hemibagrus guttatus. Next base: position 15,712,665 of record JAUCMX010000023.1, on the reverse strand, counting down.
TTGCTGTGATTATTTTCTTTTCTCTTTTTCTGGCCACTTTTTGTCAGACAGACACATTCAACTGTTTTTAAAAAAAATAAAAAATTCCAAAGACCTGCTTAGTACAGATTTACTCTGAACCCATGTATACGTATAGTTCTGGCTGGGGGATAAGATAAAAATATCATATCATCCCTTTTAAAGTGAAAAACTGTAATGTTTCCAAAAGAAATGTGTTTTATATATTAGTCCTAAAAATTCATTTATTTTACTGTTTGTATTTCTAAAACAAAAAATTTGCTTATTTAAAAAAATAATTAAATAAATTTCACACAAAAAAAGAGGGGGGAAAAATCTAAAATATTAAATAAATTTTTTTTTTAATTATTCGTACCTTCTATTCAGTTAAAATAAACATTAAATTATCTATCTTTATTTATTTATTTATCTATTTATCTATTTATTTATTTATTTACAGCCTAAAATGCTGAAAGGAAACTCGAAAGTGTCACATTTTGAAGTGATTAAAGATTCCCACAACCAAACGATGATCGAGTTTAATGATTGAGAAATGATAAATCCTTTTACCTTCTTTTTGTCTAATTTTTTATTTTTGTGTGTGTGTATGTGTGTGGCTTGTTTGCTTATTCTGCCATGCATATAAAATGTTCACAAACAGCTAGATGCAAGGCCTTGTAGATTTAATTAAATCCTGACAAACTGACAAATCGGTCCAATACACAAAGGTATACGTCAACCCCTGCCCTGTTTTCCTTTAGGATGTAAGTTGTTTCAGAGTCCCAGAAATAGCAGGTGAATTAATATTAAAAGTCAGTGATGATCTCAGCATATCATCAGAGCGCCATGTCGTGACATTTCCCAAGCTCTAAGCTGATGTCACGCTGATGGGTTTATAGTGTCATTTGGGACACGACCCGAAGCAGCAGTGTCAAGTCTTCTATGTAAAAGGCCCAGCTGCAGGTGTTGGTCTTGAACCTTTTGTGGCTTCTGGAGCAGGTCCTCAATTTCAGTTAAAGACAGCTCACTGTATTGGAGGCTAGCGAGCACAGAGAGCAGAGAAAAGACTACACAGATTTATAGATTTTTTTTTGTCTTTTTAAGTTTACCGAAACGGTGACATGGTTTGATTAATAAAACGAACGTTTAAAGAACAACGGACGGATAAGGATGCGTTTATTCTCGCCACTCGAAACACTTCATTTCTTCAGAGACTGTGAAGTGGCACTTTGAGCCAACAACATGTCCACTTTGAATTTAAAGCTGTGAACTAATCATGAACGGTTAAACAGTACAAGGTAACTGTGAAAGAGAGAGAGATAGAGAGAGAGATTGAATGAGAGACACAGCAGTAGAAACTGCATCTAGCGTGTGTAGGGTCAGCTGAGGTATTCAAGGTGTTGGATGAAGATACTGGGATTACAGCTCCTGAGGTCAGAAGGTTAGAGGCGATTGAGGTCCTCAGGTCAGCGGCCTTGCGCCTTTCCAACTCTGGCATGCGGAGAAAGTCGTTTTGAAATCAGAGGCTCAGCTGGTCGAGCGTGACCGGAATCACGGGGACCGGCCACGTCTCATTTCCCTCACAGCCTCTTGCAGAAGCAATCCTTTGTCATCAATACATCAATCAATATAATTGCCACACCGGACAGCGGTTAGCATTCAATTACCGAGCTAGCAGGCTAGGCACACCGGTGTTTCGTGACATTTTAGCTGAAATGAAAAGGGCTGTAAATCAGGACAGCAACAACGATTTTATGAAATAAAGATCAAATGTTTAGTCGTTCAAGTAAAATAGGACACGGCACGGGGTCTTTGTCTCTGTGTTTTCCCGCCGAAAACAATCAGCCTTTAACAGGAGAGCAGCACTTCCTGAAATCAGGGTTTGGAACGAGCGGAATTTGCCGACTCTAAAGAGTCACAGTTTTGGTGTCAAACATTGCTATTATCGAGTTCTCTACTTTCTTTTCTAACACTCTCGGTGATTAGCGTCATAACTAGCGGTATTCTGAGACGTAAAAGTCCGGTGAGGAACAGATAGATCTACACTAAATAAAGGAAGTGAAATATATGACTTAAACCACTGTAATGAAGCGGGAGCAAATGGGAAAAGTGTCAGTCGGCGTACCTCCCTTAACCAAAGACGGAATATCAGTTTTCTGCACCCCACTCGCAGTCAGCGGATGAGAAAATCTTACTTAGCGTGTCTTTAATTAGCAGTAGCAGCCAAGTTTCTGCACCCAGCCGAACGGTGGAATTGGTTAACGCGGAGGTAATTTGATGCCTGTCGGTAGGGTGATGCGAGCACTAGCTTTAATACCACGCTAAGCTCGAAGTGATCTTTTTCTCCCGAGTGATTTTTAATTTGTGCCGCACGGCGTGTCCCCAAAGGACAGAGCTTTCGCCTTAACAGGTTGAGCTCAGGGG
>JAUCMX010000023.1:15680244-15707744 GCA_033459395.1 Hemibagrus guttatus | reverse complement strand
CTTCAGGGAAAAGAATTCACCTCGCGGATTCGAATGAACTCGTCAGGTTTGATTAATTACTTGCAAAATATATATTAATTATAACTTGCCTGGATGAATAACATAGGGGCAGTGGTGGCTCAAGTGGTTAAGGCTCTGGGTCGTTGATCGGAGGATCGGGGTTCAAGCCCCAGCACCACCAAGCTCCACTGTTGGGCAATTGAGCAAGGCCCTTAACCATCTCTGCTCCAGGGGCGCTGTATCATAGCTGCCCCTGCGCTCTGACCCCAAGTTCCTCAGCTGGGATATGCGAAGAAAAGAATTCCACTATGCTGTAATGTATGTGTGGCCATAATAAAGGCTTCATGCCCCCCCCCTTCATATAACAAGCCATATAGTAAAAGTCTGCTTTATTTCTTATGCATGTGTTAAGACATGGAAAATTAGGAAAGTTATAATAATCATAATTACATTTTTTTGTGAGACTTTATAAAACAAAGTGAGTGTTTTTTTGTTTTTAAAAAAAGATTATTTAAACATATTTTAGCTCTGCTTTAAGTATACTGTTAGCAATTATACGCCAGATTGCAACAGAAGTTTTAACAAAATTAGCATTTACAAAATATAAAGTTCTTTATTATACCATATTTTGCTCTTCTTTTAAATGAATTTTTTAATAATTTCATTTTTTAAATGAAAAATTTTATTATTTTTGTTATTGTTTTATTTAAAAAATGTAAAAACCTTTTACTTTTTACACAAAGTTCTTTATTATACAATAATGGTACTGTATAATAAAGATGGTACCGGTTTAGATTGTCAGATGGCACTGGTTTTGAAGGTCAGATGGTACCGGTTTAGATGGTCAGATGGTACTGGTTTAGATTGTCAGATGGCACCATTTCAGCAGTCAAATAGCACTGGCTTTGATGGTCAGATGGCACTGGTTTAGATGGTCATATAGCACTGGGTTTGATGCTTTTGATTTTTATTAAGTTCTTTATTATGCAGTACATTGCTCATCATTTTTATACATTTATGTTTGTGCTCTTGAGTTTTGGGTTATGTATGTATGTATGTATGTATGTATGTATGTATGTATTTATTTATTTGCTAAATTCTAAGTAGAGACAGAAGACTGTTGAGATAATTGACTCAGCGCAGAGGCCTGAGCTAGTTCACTGTTAGCGTATCGACAGCGGCAGCTTCCCCATAAACACCCATTCGTTTATCTGGGACTCAGCCGATAGCCTGCAACAGTGTTTCCCTCTTTTATGGCCGACACAGCACTTGGTATGTCTGTGTGTGTGTGTGTGTGTGTGTGTGTGTGTGTGTGTGTGTGTAGGGCAGAGCTGTGGGAGATTTTTGATGTTAGGCTTTTGACATTACACTGTTGGACATTCCTGTCAGTAGCATCCGTAGTAGCCAATTATCACTCGTGAGGCATCTCCTGAGCTCCTGATGAAGTGTTACACCACCTTCTCTCCAAAACGTGTCTGTCGAGCACAAGAACATGTTTTTAAGCCTTCATCAATAATTTAAAGAGTGTGTTCAATTCTGGACTGGATGAAGTAGCGGCTGTTTGATTCTCACGAAATCTTGGTTTTAAAAATTTCAAGCATGAAAATTTTAGAAATGCTTAAATTAATTTTTTTTTTTTTTTTTCCGACATTTGCAACAAAGTCTGGAGTATTTGTGAACATTAAATTAAAAACTTTTACTTACCATTTAACACCTTTTTGAACATAATTTTCAAAATAAGTCCTAAAAAAACATCAACACTGTTAGAAAAGCAAATACATTTTCACATTTTAAAGAATTGATTATTAATAGTCATGCACAGTTACTTGAAGGTCTGAAATGATATTTATTTTTAATTTAACAGTTTTTTAAATTTTGAGTGATTTCTCTCATTACCGCAACACCTTCCACAATTTACAACCATTTTTTTTTAATATTTCGATGAAACCTGATGTTTTTTCAAAATGATGTGACAAACCTGAAAGAACATAATTTGTAGATTCTGCACATGCATCTATCAAAGTACTATTTTTATATTAATTAAATTAACATCTAATGAAGGGGCACGGTGGCTTGGTGGTTAGCACGTTTGCCTCACACCTCCAGGGTTGGGGGTTCGATTCCTGCCTCTGCCGTGTGTGTGGAGTTTGCATGTTCTCCCCGTGCCTTGGGGGTTTCCTCCCCTGGTCCAAAGACATGCACTGTAGGTTGATTGGTGTCTCTAAATTGTCCGTAGTGTGTGATTGAGAGAGTGTGTGTGTGCCCTGCGATGGGTTGGCACTCCGTCCAGGGTGTATCCTGCCTTGATGCCCAATGACGCCTGAGATAGGCACAGGCTCCCCGTGACCTGAGAATAGATTGGATAAGCGGTAGACAATGAATGAATGAATGAATGAACATCTAATGAACATATGTTGCGGTAATGATATATAAGTTTCGGAAATGAGGTTAATTATTTCGGTAATGATAAGTATACTAGTCTAAGAGTTATACTGAGACTAGTATACTAGTCTGAGATAATGCAGAAAAAACAGATAATATTTGCACAATCATGCATTCAAGTTCAAAACAGTTTTATTGTGTAGTGCTTCAAAAATACAAAAGCCAAAAACAAAAGAAGAAAAACATTAAAACAGGAATAAACAGGGCAACATTTCGACGTGTACCTAAAAAACATGAACCATAGATCTTAGGCAACACACAGAAGTGTCGAGCTGAGGATGTGGCAGGTTGTGGCTCTGGAATGACGGCCTTTATATCATCAAAGTAGTACCAGACCTTTTCTCCCTCGTATCTTATAGATGGAATGAAAAATTTGTTTGGTCCAGCACAACTCATTGTGTCAACTTCCTACTTCCTACTGAGGAACTAATTCGGCACTTGCTTTGACATCTTCCTCCGTAATTTTAAAGAGCCTTACAGATGAATTGAGATTTAGCTGCTCAAAAAGAGTGTCGGCATCTGGTATGCTGGTACCATAAGACACAATTCTGTCAGCCAGGTTTTTCAAAGCAACACCCACTCCATCAGGAGCACCCTTTCCATGGGATGCCTCTGTGAAGTTCCATGTTACATGATTAAATCCTCTCATGAATGGCACTGTCGAGGCTAGATAAAAGTTGGTTTTGTTCCGGTATTGTGATGTGGGGCCATCTGAAATGAAGTGTATGTTCCTTGCATTTGGATGCTCCTCTCGTATGCTCCTCAGTACCGGGTCAAGGTGAGCCCATGTGGCTATGGCATTGTGCTGAAGACAGTCTGAAAGCGATGCAAAGGACTTCACCTTTCCCCCACTGATATAAATAACTCCAGTATGGAGGGTTACCTGCTAACCCCAGCCACTGGATGCAGTGCCGGTCCCAAGCCCGGAAAAATGGGAGGGTTGCGTCAGGAAGGGCATCCGGCGTAAAACATTTGCCAAGTTGATGTGCGGACCAGTTGGTCCGCTGTGGCGACCCCGAACAGGGAGCAGCCGAAAGCATTAACTATGGAGGGTTACCTGCTGGTTGCCACCTCCAAAGTGAGTTTCTTTTATTTCTCTGCTATATTTACAAGCGTAGTTCTCACTGTAGTCAACATGAACTACTACTTCATTCTGGGTAAGGGACTCTCTCAATTTCCTCAGTCTTTCAGACTGATGCTTGATGTTGTAAATGTGTCTTGAGAAGTTTGAGAGGTGGTCCTGTGTTAGTTCTACAAGCTTTTTCGATGGAGGTATGTCTCTTCTCAAGAAAAACATTCCTCACTTCCTTCTCTTCAGTGGGCCCATCTGTACCTTTTTTTTGGGGCAGATTTTGTAACCCACTCTTCCCAGATTATGATGTTTTTTTTCAGTGAAGGATCCAGTGTTGTGGGAAATTTCTTATACTTGCAATTGCCGCATGTCCTGTACATGCAGGACATGTCATTGTTGTTACACACACTGGCCTGCACAATGTCCCTTGGAGAGGATGTGTCTACAATTCCCAGCTGATGCAGCTTTTTTATCTTCAGACAAAAATTTTCATGTGTTTTACAAGCACGTTTCTCTATCTTTTACTCTACGGTGCACCATCCAAAATGGCTTAAGTTTACAGAACTGAGACATGGAAAGTTTGTGCCTGGGATTCTCAGACTGAAATCTTCTATGAAGATTTGCCATGTTGTCTGTCAAGGCTCTCTTGCGAAACATCTGGCCCTTCTTTCGAATTTCACCAGCTTTGCCATTTATTACAGGTGAAACTTCATCTTGGTGAAAGTATCTAACAATTCTGCACATTAATTTTCTCTGGTTGTTGGGTAATATCCTCTGGTGACCTCTTTCTAGATTTTTTTTGGACCGCTCTGCCTTCCATGTTCACAAGTCTCAGCTTTCTCTCCCTCTTCTCAAGTCTTCTCAGTCTTTTCCTTAGGTTTAAAGTCTCTTTCTTAGTCCTCTCCAGAAGCTTCTCTTCCATGTTGTGCAACTTTTCCCTCAATTCTGATAGTGTTTTTTTGCTTCGTTTTGGGTGATTTGTTGGGGTAGATGTATTTATTTGTGTTGGTGTCTGTATCTCATTTTTTGGGGGAGTTGAGTTGAGCTAAAGGAAAAAATAATAAGTTGAAAAACAAAAACAATGTGGAAACGCAAAAACTTTAAAAAAAAAAAAAAAAAAAAAAATAAAAAAAAAAGTTTGCTAAGCTTTAGAACTTTTGAGAGTGTATGTTGTATTAGTTGAACTTATTTACAATTATTAAAATTATAATTATTCTCAATTACTTTAACTTGTGTAGACCAAATAGAGAGTTCAATACACCATGCAGTTATTTATACCAAAGTGTGTTTGCTTGTGTAGAATGAAATCTGAGCAGTGGGAATGCATGCCTAGTTTATGCTGGTTAGCACTGGATAAGATGGTCAGATGGTACTGGTTTGGATGGTCAGATGGTACTGGTTTGGATGGTCAGATGGAACTGGTTTAGATGGTCAGATGGCATTGGTTTGAATGGTCAGATGGCACTGGTTTGGATGGTCAGATGGCACTGGTTTGGATGGTCAGATGGAACTGGTTTAGATGTTCAGATGGCACTGGTTTAGAATGTTAGTTTGTACTGGTTTAGATGGTCAGGTTTATATGGTCAGATGGCACTAGTTTCAGTGGTCATATAGCACCAGTTTCAGTGGTCATATAGCACCAGTTTCAGTGGTCATATTGCACCAGTTTAGATGGCCAGATCAGTATCACCAGTATCAGTGGTCATATAGCACTGGTTTAGACGGTCAAATAGCACGGGTTTCAGTGGTCATATAGCACGGGTTTCAGTGGTCATATAGCACCAGTTTCAGTGGTCATATAGCACCAGTTTCAGTGGTCATATAGCACCGGTTTCGGTGGTCATATAACACTGGTTTAGACGGTCAAATAGCACGGGTTTCAGTGGTCATATAGCACGGGTTTCAGTGGTCATATAGCACCGGTTTCAGTGGTCATATAGCACCAGTTTCAGTGGTCATATAGCACTAGTTTAGATGGCCAGATGGCACTAGTTTCAGTGGTCATATAGCACTGGTTTAGATGGTCAGATGACACCAGTTTCAGTGGTCATATAGCACTGGTTTAGATGGTCAGATGGCATTTGTGTAGATGGTCACTGGTTTCAGTGGTGTGATGACAAGCTGCTTGACTGATTGCTTGCCTGTATCCTGTACACTTTATGCTAGTCTAAGCTGTTTCTTCTTGTTGTGTGTGTGTATGTGTGTGTGTGTGTGTGTGTGTGTGTGTGTGTGTGTGTCCCACACTGCAATGACTTGCATTCTCCACAGACTCTATAGATTATTGGAGGAAGGAGAACAGGTTTTACTTCATTTCAATAGAGTTTCAGATAAGATCAACTGGCCGCACTTATTGTCATATATCTGCTTTCGTTTAGCTTTTCTCTCCGTGTGTGTGTGTGTGTGTGTGTGGTTCCAGTATTCACTATTCTGTTAGTATTATGTTAGTTTCACATTTGATTGTTGGTTGTTCGATACACAATGTGTATAATTGAACTCACAAACTGCTAGTATTAAAACTGAAAGAATTGATTTTGATGATTTTTTAGATGAAAATGGCAGAAAAAAGATTTTAAAATGTAAAGAAAAATGTCAAATCAGCAACTTGTGTTTCTGTCGTCATATCGTCCAGCTTTAACACCAGATAAATAAAATAAATCACAACAGTAATGAAATGAGTTAAAGGTCATGTATGAGTGTGTATATGCTGAGTATGCTGTTTTCCCATTTCACTCTAGATGGTAAACTTTACAGTTTCACTGCTGCGGTGTTCCTTCTGTCCTACCATTCTGTCTCATTGTATGCTCTGTTTGTCATGTATCTATTTTTATTTGTCAGTGCTGTCTGCCTGCCTCTTTCCTTCTTCTCCAAATCTGCCTGTTTATTGCTCTCTATCTGTCGCTGAAGTGTTCCGCATGAGTCACACACACTCTTCAGCGGATCCCGATTAAACACCTAACCACCACACTGCTCCATCCAGCCTGAGGTTTCCGTCTCGGTCGTTACCAAATAGCAGATCTATAAATGTCAGGAAAGTAGGGCTCCTCAGCCATCTGCATATAGAAGCCTGGATTGTGTAGGGACACCAGTCTCGAGGCTAAACGGCTCAAATCAGATTTACCTTCCTGCCCTGTCCGCTTGGATTTGTGCAGCAGGACGAACCGTCAGCACGCAACAACGCGGTCGATACGGAAATGTGGATTCACCCCAGGTGATCTTTCTGTTGCAGATCATGCTGTGTTTCTGAAAAATAGATAATCAGATCTGGGGGGTGGTAGGGATGGTTGCTTTAACCTTCTGTCACTTCACAAAAAGATGTTGCAGGAACTTAATGCGTCTTGAATAAATCATGTGACATGGTGAGATCTCGCTAACAACTAGAAACCGGTTCTGACTAAATCAGGCTAAGATCGAGTTAAAAAAAAAAAAAGACATGAAAGACTGAACTTGAACTGCTTTTTGATGTTAGATCGTGTCATGGACATCGTGTTCTGTCGCTTTTAACTAAGATCTCATTGACTAGTCTGAAAAACTCTTAAAATCTTTATGCATCACTTCTACGTAGCTCTGCGAGTATTGATTATTTAGTATTTTTCATATTCAGCAGAACATTCATCATGCTCCTCTTCTCTGAAAACGTCACTCCATTGCATCTATATAAAAAGCTTCAACTTAATCAGATTGTTCAAACAGTGGACTCATTACAGCAGCAACAAATAACACACGCAGGGAAAACATCTGTTTAAATGATAACACGACACCATGGTAATGAAAATGACAGTCAGATGATGGTTGATGGTTGAAATTACATACTTAATGACTGGCTTAGGTTTTAATCCACACTTTATTTCACTTCCTTCACTAAAAATATTTTTTTACTTAGTGGGTGGGATATATTAGGCAGCAAGTGAATATTTTGTCCTCAAAGTTGATGAGTTAGAAGCAGGAAAAATGGACAAGCGTAAGGATTTGAGCGAGTTTGACGAAGGCACAAAATGTGATGGCTAGGCCACTGGGTCAGAGCATCTCCAAAACTGCAGCTCTTGTGGGGTGTTCCCGGTCTGCAGTGGTCAGTGTCTATCAAAAGCAGTCCAAGGAAGGAACAGTGGTGAACCGGCGACAGGGTCATGGGCGGCCAAGGCTCACTGATGCACGTGGGGAGCGAAGGCTGGCCCGTGTGATCCGATCCAACAGACGAGCTACTGTTGCTCAAATTGCTGAAGAAGTTAATGCTGGTTCTGATAGAAAGGTGTCAGGATGCACAGTGCATGACGGGTCAGGGCTGTTTTGGCAGCAAAAGGGGGACCAACACAATATTAGGCGGGTTTTTTTTTTTACTATTAAATCTCTAACTAGCTTCCGCATACGTAACTTTAAGGACTTTATTATTTATCGTAACATTTAGTTAAGGTCTTTGGAAGTTATTTAAAGGAATCATGAAAGTGACATCTCTGGAGATTTAATTGTAAACGTTTTGCCTATGGAAGTTATTTAGAAGATTAATCTTAAAGGTTCCATGTAAAGAAGCTACATTTAAAGAAGTTATTTCAAGAATGAATAGTAAAAGCTGTGTCTGTGGAAGATAGAGAATTTAAAGTTACTTGTATGGAAGTTAGCTAGAAATTTATTTGTGAATACTAATCTAAAAATCGTCCACTTCACTCAGAGGAACATCTTGTATGTGAATATTTCTACTCTGTTGCCGTAATAATTGTTGGTTGCAAGCTAACTGTACTGGATTTGAACATGTTTCAGAAACACCAGCCAGTTGTTTGGTATGCTATTTAACTGGCCATGTCTAAACCTGCTTCATCTCGATCAGAAAGAAATCTTTCTATTGACAATGTGGACCTGTCACTCAAACTCTGTGGGCGGGGTTTTGAAGAGACATCATGTTTGAGAGTAAGCTTGAGTTGCCTGACTCTCTCCCCCCCCCCCCCCCATATATGTTGTCTAGGTCTTATTTTATTTTTACACTAGACATTAAAAATGAAGGCGCTAGACAGAAAGCACCTCCTCACTGTCTTGTGCACTCGCACTATATTTAAGCGCTTTGTTTAGTTAGGTTGCATTTTATTTTCTGTACAGAGACAAGCTTTCAAATAGATTTAACTTACATTCTGTTTTTTTGCATTAATATTTATCTGTGTATTAAGTGCTGGTCTTTTACTACTATTGTGATGCTGAAGTTTCACTTTCTATGTATCTGTCTATTGCTGTCTGTCTTTCTATCTATCTATTCCTGTCTGTCTGTCTGTGTCTGTCTGTGTGTCTATCAGTCTGTCTATCTACTCTATCTGTCTATCTATCTATCTGTCTGTCTGTCTGTCTGTCTGTCTGTCTGTCTATCTATCTATCTATCTATCTACTCTGTCCGTCTGTCTATCAGTCTGTCTATCTACTCTATCTGTCTATCTATCTGTCTGTCTGTCTGTCTGTCTATCTGGCTGTCTATCTATCCATCTATCTGTCTGTCTGTCTATTTGTCTGTCTATCTATCTATCTATCTACTCTGTCTGTCTATCTATCTGTCTGTCTGTCTGTCTGTCTATCTGGCTGTCTATCTATCCATCTATCTGTCTGTCTGTCTGTCTGTCTGTCTGTCTATCTGGCTGTCTATCTATCCATCTATCTGTCTGTCTGTCTGTCTATCTATCTATCTACTCTGTCTGTCTGTCTATCAGTCTGTCTATCTACTCTATCTATCTATCTATCTATCTATCTATCTATCTATCTATCTATCTATCTATCTATCTATCTAAATAATAAACATTGCTGATGAACACAGGACACAAGGTGTCTTGAGGTTTTCTAACATTAGGAAACTTTCAGACAGTTTGCTCAGTTAATAAAAAGGAGCAGTATCATATCAATGTTGGAGATCTGATAAAAAAAAAAAACATGGGGCAAAAAACCCTGGACACACCTACTTTATCGACCCATCAGGTTTGCAACTATCATCTTTCAGCTCTTTTTTTCATACAGTGTGTTATGTGCATTCCTTTTTCATCATCAGTGTCAGTTTTTGATCCTAGAAATGCTCACGGCTGGAGATTTTTGTTCTCGACTCTGCAGTGACATTGTTCAGAAACCCTAGCAACCCCGACCTCGCTCGATACAGTCCTACCAGCGGAATAGTGCGAGCGTCAGCGGTGTGCTGAGAATCAGCTGTATCGCCGCCGAAGTGACCTGCAAGGTGTGTCTGAGACTCGGTGTGTAGTCGGTGGAGATGCTGCTGTGTCAGTCCTGGGTTAGAAATGCTCGGATTGTCAGGGCCTGTTTCTGCTTTAAAGCTCCACAGGGATAAACTGAAGTAGTGTGTCATCCCATTAATCCATGTCCTCTATTTTTCACGTCACACTTTTCTGTGTGTGTGTGTGTGTAAGTGCATCTCTCTCTGTCTCTCTCCATCTCTCTCTCTCTCTCTCTCTCTCTGTCTTTCTGCATACCCTTCATCCTGACCGTGACTCCGGCTGTTTATTGCAGCGATGCCCGTGAAGTTGTTCCTCATCTCTTTTTCATCACGCGCTGTTTCTCGCTCACATTCAAACACACATTACTCAACGTGAAGCCATCACTGCTGTACAAAACAAATTGCTTCATGCTAGAGCCAGAGTGTTTAAATAAAAAATAATCCAGAGATGATTCCGAAATTGAATCTTTAACCTTTGTGTGTGTGTGTGTGTGTGTGTGTGTGTGTGTGTGTGTGTGTGTTTTGTGTTTATAATTAATTCTAGTGTATGTAAGTGCTACAGTAAGAGTCTTATTATTGGCTTTTTGTATAGTTTTTTTTTTTTCAGTACGTTTTTTAAGACTTATCGCTAATAAAATGTAATATGAAGTCAAGGAACCTTTTTAGACACAGTTATACGGGATCAGGAGCTACCGACTTAAATGCTTAACCCGGCATTTTGAAAACTAGTGTTTGACTAACAAACCATTGCACGACTATGTGTAGCAAATTGTGGAATAAATGTGTTTTAATGACATTAATGACATTTATAGCATCACCCTACAATGCTTACATCTAATAACACTAAATCCGTCTGCAACGTTTATGGTGGCATGCAACTCCATAAAGATGTTGATCTATCTCTAGCACACAGACAGACATAAAGAGTCTAGAAATAAATTCTAATTTAAAGAGTTATTTTGAGTTGACAGTTTTTTGACTCTGACGAGAAGCCATTGTTATAATATAATATGAATAAACAGCTCTCTCTCTCTCTGGCCTTGATATAAAACAGTAACAGTCACTGCTTTAATAAAACTCTATTTTCTTTCTTTCTATACAGTAACAGCCCCCGACACAGAATGATAAAATCTGCAGCAAAAAAAAAACTACTGCAACAGGCAGAAAGAGGTGCAGAGTCAATACTTTTAAAACAGAAAACGCAAATAAACAGAAAATTAAATAACGAGCAAAAAGTAGCAGAAAGAACAAACATCCGAGTGAAATAAGCACGGAAAATAAAAGTTTGTTTTTAATTCCTAGTGTTTCCAGTTCTTTTTTTTTTGTTTGTTTGTTTTAATTTATAAATTGTGTTCAATTCTGTGATTTGCGTGTTTTATTTTTATTTTTTTTACTTATGCCGCTAATTTGACGCCATACACCGTTGTTTTGGTTTTTTCCCCGCATATAATGAGTCAAAAATGAGTAAATATTTAATTTATAAATAATATCAATGTTATGTTGTACGTTATAATATCGGGTCCTGAGTTAGTCGGTCAGTTGAATTAAATGAATTTAATCCAAATTTTCTTTGAAAAAAATCCTTTGGGGGGAAAAAAAATAAACTAAAAAGTTAAAGTAACACAAATAAACCCTGAAACATAAAAAGCATCACAAAAACAGGTCCTAGATAAATAAATGAGCAAAGAAATAAGAAATAAAATAAATAATAATAATAATAAAAGAGGTTAAAAATGATAGATAGATAGATAGATGGATAGATAGATAGATAGATAGATAGATAGATAGATAGATAGATAGATAGATAGATAGATCTACACAAATAGTACACAAATAAAATAAACAATATAAATAATTAAAAATATATTGTTATATTATATATTGTTATATTATCAAAAATAATATAAAAAATTATAAGTATATTGTAAATAATATAACATCGGATCTACTTTGCTGTTAGTGGAAAATTCAGGTATAAAAACTCAGTGCTAAAAATGATAGATAATAATAATAATAATAGATAATATAAATAATCCTAAATATATTTCCACACAGGTAAAGGGTCCCTGTTAGCACCTCAGAGCAGAGATTGGCCTCAGAATAGTTCTGTTAGAAAAGTTTCGTTTCTAATGAAGCAAAACTCCTGAGAGCATCATTCCAGTGATAATTGTTTGTGTATAAGGAGCAGCTATTTATATATCCTCTGAAACGCACGGCCAGCCGAGCCGTCCTTCCCGAGCCATCATGTTCTCCGTATGTTGGTGCGTTCAGGAACAGGCCTCAGGTTTTGATCAAACACTGCAGGAGCTCTGCGTAGGAACTAATGATGCTTATCTAGCACTAGCCACCATATGGAGACTCGATGTCAGAACAACCCCCTTCACGCAAACACAAACACGTCGAGACCCCGGGCTACGCCTAGCATCAGCTACCGTTTTCCTTCTCCGCAGCCATGATCGGTGTGCCCCTGCGCCTCCTCTCTGTTCCTTGTGCCCACTCCTGCTGGCACGCGCACGCTGTTTGAAAAAGTTAGCGCTTTGCCTCCTCCACCATCTGGCACCGCTCCATCTTCTCTGTCTTCCCACTTCTTTCTGCTTATTTCCATCCATCTCTCTCTTTCTCTCTCTCTCTCTCTCTCCCTCTTTTTCTCTCTCATTACCGTGGCAGCAGTCGTGCCCCTGCAGTGTCAGTTTCACAACACAAGTCAGGCAAGAGCAGTCCCCTTCTGGTTTTGGTACAGAACAACTTACTCCAGTATTTTCCCCCCGTGTCCCTCATTTCACATCTCTCTCTCTTGCATCCTCCCATTCGTCTTGCCCTCTCGCTCCATTCTGAAGTCCCGGTCTGCAGCTATGAGGTCATGCAGGAGCGCCGCTGCTTTAAGACACTGAGAGATTGCAGCGCCATTTAAAATGCTTTAAACCAGATTACACTCCTCTGCCTGCTTTCACTACACTCTTATTACCATCCTGTTGGGCCAAAATGGAAGTGCAGAGAGAAAAGCGGGGTAGGGTGGGATTGTGTGTGTGTGTGTGGGGGGGGGGGGGGGGGGGGGTTGAACGGGGATGGAGTCGGTGGAAGAGGGAGAGAGAAATTGGAGCGAATTGGAGGAGAAGCGCTCATATCCGCTCTTAATCAGTCCTCTTGTTCACCCCTCCCTCAGAAAAAAAAGAAAAACACAACAAACAAAAATAACCAAAACAGCTGCTTCTTCTCATTTCTCTCCCGTTCCTGTCCTTTCATCCAATCTGCACTAATAATCTACGCTAGTTTGCACAATTAATTGAATTGATTTTTGGAGCTGCTGCTTCACAACCGTAATCGATACCCACAAGCTTCGGTGCCATTATGCAAATGAGCATGCATTAGACTTCCGCTCTGATTGGCTGCTCCTCCTGATGCAGAGCCACTGCACAGAATAGCATGACCTCTACAAGTACTGTTTTATATACCGGTGTGCTCTTCAGAGCCTCATGAATCAACACGCACACATGCAGGCATTTATATCGCTGCTGCAACACAAAGACGAGCCTTTATATAAACTTCCAGTAGGAGTCAGGATTCTTTATGATATACCGGTTGACCTGTGACCCCCCTGATACACTGCTGAAGCATTGCAGAAGCACAGCTCCATTAAGGGTTAGAGCTGTTTTTTTCTCCCACACACACACACACACACACACACACACACACACACACACACACACACACACACACACGTGCTGCTCCAATTGATACTTCCAAATCATTTCTCTACTTATTCGAGCTAAACACATTTTATTTGATTTGTTCAGCCCTCTCTGTTGCTTGCCTGATGTTAACGTTGTTTGACCGCTTACTTTAACATCAATTATTTACAGCACAGCGCTGATGAGTTCTCAAATCTGATTAATGTTGATTCATTTTCTCTAACAGCAGCTCTGACAGTCGTTCCAGCTGTCATTCAACTCACAGCTTTATATTAACGTACATTATTGTTTCAATAGCAACGGCCCGTTCAGCCAGACTTGTAACGACGGGCGCTTTCCATAATCAAAAATTTTAAGACTAGCCTTAAAGGCGTGTTGTTATTTAGCGAAGGAAAATGCTGTATTATTGATTGATTGTTTCATATTTATGGTGCTCTAGCGCCTAGTGTAAGAAGTTCCAAAGAGTCGTATCGTCTCAAATGAAACCATAAAGCTTTACTAATCAGAAGTACGAGCCGTCGATTTCCAGTCGATTTCACATGTAACGTAACGTGATACTGCTAGCTTTAGCACAATTCCATTTATTTCCTACATGATGCTTTTTTATTTAGCAGACACTTTCATGCAAAGCGACACACAAATAAGAAAAATACAAGCATTTGTGAAATGTTTCAAACTATATAACAGCATAGGGTTGATTTATTAAATTAAAAGGCATTTGTAGGACAGCTTGTCTCGAAAATGTTTCCTCATCCAGCATCTGTCTGTGCCTGTTAGCTCCGCCCCCTGTTCCCTCTACATATGCAAACCTGAGACCTTCGGGTACATGAAGTGTCCAGCGTTCCACACTGAGTCCGGATATCTCAAATCTAAATCCAGACGATTTCACAGTCTTGTAACGACGATCTAGTGCGCTTTGTAACACTCAGCACTTTAAAAACATCCGAGCTCTTCTCACAACACTTTCCCCTCTCATTCCTTCCTTCCTTCCTCTTGTTAGATGATTTCATGTAATCTGTGTCACTCGCTTGACATATGGTTGTTTCTTCTGGAGTAAGTCTGTATCAAGTAATCTTAGCACCCTAGCACGTAGTTGCGATTCAAACACTTCCGTAATCAAACTCTGTGTGTGTGTGTGTGTGTGTGTGTGCACGCGTGTGTGTTGATGTAGTTGGCGTTCCGTAGGCACTTATCCTGGGGCGTGTGTTAAAAGCTTAAAATAGTTTGCATCTTCTGCCTGGGAACATGGCGCATGTCAGGGATTTGACTTGTTTGCATGCGAGTGTATTAAAGCTGTAGAAATAAATTGTGGGTAAAAATAGATCCCTTACGCTTGCTCACGACACACACACACACACACACACACACACACACACACACACACACACACACACGGAGCAATCTGCTGTGATGCCTTGGTGCAGATCTTTCTGCATGCATGATAGAAGTATAAGTGTGTGTGTGAGAGAGAGAGACTTTGTGCATCAAGCATTTTTGCCTGAATATCAGTGTGTGTGTGTGTGTGTGTGTGTGTGTGTGTGTGTGTGTGTTTTCTCACACCCTTTCAAGGACACAGATAAGTCGTATGTCCTCAAATGTGTCTTGTTATAACCAAGAGGAAAATAATAAGAAAGTGATGCCACACAAATCTGATGACTGCTTGTGTGTGTGTGTGTGTGTGTGTGTGTGTGTGTGTGTGTGTGTGTGTGTGTGTGTGTGTGTGTGTTTTGCTGGGGGCAAGGTGTGCATAGCTGATAGCTTGTCACTGCTTGCGTTTCATTTTTGTTTTGCGAGGCCATCATCAGTCGGCTGTCAAAAAGCACACATCGGAAGCAAGATCCATCTCTCTCTCACACACACACACACACACACACACACACACACACAAATACACACTTTCCACTATTGTGACTTATTATGTGCTAATATTAAATTTTCATCTAACATTAATGTCCTAAATTATTGTTGCAGTTTGTTATTATATCAGGAAAATGAATTCTGAAAGACAAATAAACATCACACACACACACACACACACACACACACACACAGAGGGAGAGAGTAAAGCAAATTCAAATGACTTGTATTTTGCATGTTTTTAAATATTATTTAAAAATAATATGTATTATTTAATATAAAAAGTCTGTCTAATCATAGGCATGTGACATTAGTCTACAAATATAAATTGATATTATTATTACCATTCTTAAAATTATAATTAAATATACTATAATATAATATAATCGATATAATATATCGATTCCCGCCTCTGCCATGTGTGTGTGGAGTCTGCATGTTCTCCCCGTGCCTCGGGGGTTTCCTCCCTACAAGTCATGCATTGTAGGTTGATTGGCATCTCTAAATTGTCCGTAGTGTGTGATTACGTGAGTGAATGAGAGTGTGTGTGTGCCCTGCAATGGGTTGGCACCCCGTCCAGGGTGTATCCTGCCTTGATGCCCAATGACGCCTGAGGCACAGGCTCCCCGTGACCCAAGGATAGATCAGATAAGCGGTAGACAATGAATGAATAATGTAATATAATTTTACATTATATTTTTGTGTATGTTGTAACTGACTAAGGTGCTGTATTTCCCTCATGGCGTCAATAAAGTATGTATAATCTGTCTGTCTGTCTGTCTAATCTGTCTGTCTATCTATCTGTCTGTATGTCTGGCTACCTATCTATCTGTCTGTCTGTCTGTTCATCTATCTATCTATCTATCTAGTCTGTCTGTCTGTCTATTTTTATCCATCTGTCTGTCTGTCTGTTTTTATCTGTCAGTCCATCCCTACAAGCTCTGCTTGCCATCGTCGTGATTGTTGTCATGAACTAAACCCTAACTCTACGTTCAGAAGGGTTTAGTAATCTGGCAGATGAAGAAGAGCTGAACTAAATCAGATGCTGAGAGGTTTAAAAGTGAAATGAAACATGTAAAGTGTAATCAGAAGATTGGTTAGTGTTATTGGTGTATCTCGGTCACTTCAAAATGGCGACCAGTAAAGCCAGTATAAATTCAACCCCCCCCCCCCCCAAACAACATAATTCATTAACCTGTAAGGCATTACTGGATTTACTTCCTGTGTGTATAGCTGTGCTCATGTACACTGACTGGGTTTGATCATTAGATTTAATAGAATAGAATTTATAAGTCTTATGTCTGTATTGATGTTTTGCACGATATGAAATATAATAGAATGGTCTATTGGGTGCTATTTCATTTATTCCACAGCAATTTGCTAAACATTACAGTGTTTAATTTAAGATTGAACAATATATCGTACATTCTTTTTTAAAGTGTCCCTGTCTATGAGCTGTTACTGTAAAAATGATCACTTGAATATGAATCATTCATGTGAGAGCCAGAGTTACAGTCCAAGCTGTACTGGTATACAGAACTCCTGACCAATCAGATTCCTTCATTTCATAACCGTGTATTGACTGTAAACATCCTATCCTACAGCCTAATTGAATATTCTTTACGTCTCTCGCAGAGGGTTACAGACATCATAGCTCTGTGTCGTTTTGCTGTGCCGCGGTGTTTGTTAACACTAAAACCTCATTAGCAGGATGAGAGAAGCAGCTTGGATACTCGCTGCTATTGTTGCAGATTTCCATATGAATGTGCCTAACGAATGACTTAGCTCGCTCGTGAAAGCACTTCATTCTCTTCACTTCTTGCGAGATTCGGTTTCGACTCGAACGTATTGTTTTCTGCTAGCTTTAACGATCCTTTACGGGTCAAGATTGAATTTTTATTTATTTATTTATTTTTTATCTATAGCCTAATGCTCTACTTTTACATCTACACGCTTTTCTTTAAAGCCACTTTTAAAGCGAGATGGAGTATAATGCAAGCGTACAACAGGTTAAGAGTCTTTTGTTGAAGGCCGGCTTGAAATTAAACACACAACCTTCCGGTGTGAAGCCCAGACACTTTAAGATAAAGGTGAAGATAAATTACAGCGGCAATTGAATATTGAGTCGATAGAGTTAGCCTTTATAATGCTAAGTGTTTCTTTTGCTAAGCTTTTTATAGAGTAAACGCGTACATGTTGGCGCTCGGCATGTAAAGACTGACTGGATTGAATCAATATTTATGACACAGCTTCAGTGATTCAGACACAAGTTGATGCACCGAATCATCAGTGAATCAATTAGTGAATCACTTAGGGAATCGGTTAGTGAATCAATGCAAGTCTGTGTATGCTTTATTATTATTTATTATTATAGACATGTTTAAATAAAATTTCAGTAATAAAGGGGCGTGGCTTGCCACTGCTGTGTTCCCCCCCACAATTCAAATGAAAGTCAATTGATTCAGAACCGAATCCAGTTGTTTTGCAGCATATTTGCAGCACATTGCGTGTGACTCGGCAACAAGCACATTTTCTCTGAAAACAGGTTTACCATCAGTTTACCCCATCAATCTCCCAAACAGCAGCCTGCCAACAACTCATTTCAGTGCCAATAAGGAACAAATCCATCTGTCGACTCTTATTTACAGTATTCTATTAACCTACCTGTGAACAGGTGCTGCGTCTGTGATTTGATGAATAGACCTTACATTTCAAGAGGTTAAGAATTAAATTCAAATAAAGCAAATCATTCATGCATTTTTTTTTTTTTTTAGATTCTTTTCTGCTCGATGGTATTTTCAGCCTCGGCAGGACATGTTGACGTGTAATCTAAGCTAAGGATGATCTATATACAGGCAGGCGACAATTTAAACGGGAAAAAGTGCCATTTTTTTTTAAGTGTGTATTTTTCTTATTGTGGGTTTGAGTCTACTCATAAACCTTTCTGGTGGGTGTGGTCTCTTGTGGATGAGTCCGCCCCCCCATCCACAGTGCACGATGGGTCACGGAATGAACTGACGGCTTTGGCATTCATTCTCTCTCTCTCTCTCTCTCTCTCTCTCTCTCTCTCATATACCTTATCTCTTATAAAAACAGTAGCCCTGTAGACACAAAATGGGTTACGCTAGCTCTTAGCTGCCTCGCACTGACCTTTTGTTGCTTTTAATCACACCAGCAAACAGAAGGTCGGGGGTTCGATCCCGGGCAGCTAATATTGGATTTGTAGCCGAGTGCTTCAAGGCTCTCCCTCTCCCCCTCCCCCCTCTCTCCCCCTCTCTCCCCCCTCTCCCTCTCTCCCCCTCTCTCCCTCTCCCTCTCCCCCTCTCTCCCTCTCTCCCTCTCCCTCTCCCCCTCTCTCCCTCTCCCCTCTCCCTCTCCCTCTCTCCCTCTCCCTCTCTCTCCCCCTCTCCCTCTCCCTCTCTCTCTCCCTCTCCCTCTCCCTCTCTCTCTCTCTCTCTCTTTCTCTCTCTCTCCCTCTGTCTTTCAAGCTATCCAGCTTGTGGTTGCGATTCCACCCAGTGCTAGTACTACAGCACTTCTGTCTCGTCACATGCAAATGAAGCTCACCGATTTCAATTTATCACAGTACGAGTTTCTGAGTGTTGCACGTGTGAGTATATGAATGAAAGGTGAAAAGCTGTAATGGTTTCAAATTTCACACTTTTTTTCATTTATTTTTTAAAAATTCCATTAATTTCTCGGAGCTGCCGGAGTTCTGATCTTCTATAAAAAGCAAGTTAATTACTGTACTTACGTTTATCCTTTCACAGACTCTTTATGGTAAAGCGACTCAAAAGGGACTTTAAACGAATTGTTTAACCTTTTAACAATCCTACAGATGCTATAACAGAACCGACCAGTGAAGTGGGAGGATTTAATTACAGTTAAGGTGAATTTTAAGCATCAGGTGGAATCAAGGAGTGGAGTCAGTGTACGCTTTATTATTTTTGCAGTTTGTATTCAGCTGGGTTACATTTGAGAGAAATACACTATATAGCCAAAAGTTTTGGGACACCCCGCCAAATCATCGAATTCAGGTGTTGTTTTTCAGGGGTTGGTCTCGGCCCTGTAGTTCCATTGAAAGGAACTCTTAATGCTTCAGCATACCAAGACATTTTGGACAATTTCATGCTCCCAACTTTGTGGGAACAGTTTGGGGATGATCCCTTCCTGTTCCAACATGACTGCAAGGTTCATAAAGACATGGATGAGCGAATTTGGTGTGGAGGAACTTGACTGGCCTGACCTCTGGAACGGGTCATCCCAGAATTGTTCACACAAAGTTGGGAGCATGAAATTGTCCAAAATGTCTTGGTATGCTGAAGCATTAAGAGTCCCATTTACTGGAACTATGGAGTCAAGCCCAAACCCCCTTGAATTAAAGTTATTTGGAAGGGTGTCCCAAAACTTTTGGCAATATAGTGTATATCGATTGTTAGTCTGCATTAGTAGTTAGCTATGTTCTTTAATGAAAGAGCCACAAATTTTCGACAGGCAACCTTTTCTCCTTCATGAAGCTTCCCTTTGCAAAGTTTATACTTTTCTACTTGAAGTTTAGTAAAGAATTCGAGGCTCTTCTTGAACTTTTACCGGAGTATTTATCTAGATAATTGCAGTCTGGTACATTCAACACCTCCGCTGACCACTGAACTAACACCGGCGCTGCATTAAGTGTAAATAAAAGCAGACAGGCCGTGGTCGTTGCTTGAGAATGCTATCTTTATTTACTGTGAAAGACCAACACATTCTTTTTAAAAACACACCGGGGAATGGTGAAGCTTGGCTCGGAGTGCTAGCCCTGAGTTCTGCTTATTATCGCTTTCAGATGACAGCTCTGGACTTTTCACCAGAGAGAGCTGGCTGTGTGGATGTGAAGCAGCGTGTGTGTGTGTGTGTGCAGATTTGTTCAGCTGAGCAATATGCAAATATGATATTGAGTTTGCAGTAAATTATGAGTCTTGTGTAACACTGACCACCTGCACTGCTCACAATAACAACAAGATGTTAGAAATCTCATTTTGTATAAATTCGGGATGGACAATGATAGATTTTTTTCACCTAAGCACATTTAGAAATCACATAGACACCTAGAAATCCCGACAAGATGCTCAAGATAATTTTTTTTTTGTATTGTACAATTAACTGTTAAATTAGTTTTTCTTTCATTTATTCTAAAATAAATAAATGATTGGTTTATACCACTGCGCTGTTGAATTCTCAATCCTGATTGGACGGCAGCTCTTACAGTAGATTCCGTGGATTATACACATGCATTATATTCATGAGCTTGCTTCAATACGTCATCGTTTCTATGGTAACAGACGTTTTCTGTGAGGAGACGTTTATGTAACGTTTATGGAAGGAGTCTCCAGTGGCAATCGCATACGCATCACTTCAGAGCCACACTGGAATGTATTCTGTAAGCCGTGGGTGTGTGTGTGTGTGTGTGTGTGTGTGTGAGATTTTACATTAAGAGAGATAAAATGGTGCCAGATCAACCTGCTAGTCTTTGCTGTATTCACTTCATTATTCCCTCATTTCACCACATCCTCCCATCCCAGTGTTTTATTCTCTCACCGTCCCATTTCTCCATGTTGCTGATTCCAGAGAGATGAATTCAGAGATGGCAGCACTTCCTGTCCTCCATCCTACCCCCTCCCTGTTTCTCAGTTTTCCACTCCTCTACAAGTATAATCCCTCGTTCTCGACTCCTCTTACTAATTGACATAAAGCAGGATCCCCAGGCAGGCCTCTTGGTGTGTGTGTGTGTTTTATGTCTGAGAGAACTGAATAGCGTTGATGCTTGTTTTTGCAGTGTGCACTAAATTGGGCTTCCCATGTGGTGTGCTAGGTGCGGTTAGTGTTGCCACACACACACACACACACACACACACACACACACACACACAGAGATACAGCAGCAACGGCACTGAGCACTTGAGATGACCTCAGAGCTATGTTCTGTGTTTTTTTTTTTTTTTTTTTTTTTTTCTCCAATTATTAAACGAGACCTTTAGGAATCAAGGTCCGTGGGACACGCAGTTTGGATGTCTGCTGTATATTTTATTATTATTATGATTATTATGATTATTATTATTATTATTTATTTATTTATTTATTTTTATTTATTTGTTTATTTGTTTGTTTGGTTATTTATTTATTTATTTATTTATTTATTTATTTATTAATAAATATATAATATATTTATATTATATATAAATATAATATAAATATTTATTTATTTCTCCTATATTGTTTAAAACAGGCTCTAAGGTTAAGCTCACGTGTAATCCAACCAGCTGCAGTTTCTTTTTAAATTTCAGATCTGAGAGACTGTCGTGAAGCCCATGAGCTTTTCCCGGGATGAATCCAGCGCAGGCCAGAGATGTGGGCAGAGCCGAGGTTTTTCGGAATGCGCCATTAGGCGCCCGTGCATACGGGGGGGATATATCATGATGTCTGTGTTCAGCGGCCGGTGATGTGAGGAGAATAGGCGACAAACAACTGCCGCTGGCACTAAATTCATCATCCAGTGTTTTATAATAGCTTTCTCAAGGATGAGTGTACAGTATAGTATGAAATATGGCTGTAAGTCAGTCTGTTTAAATTGAAATGAGATCTCTCTCTCGCTCTCTCACATACACACACACACACACACACACGTATGTACATGAATAAGAACGTAATAAAGCCGAGAGCAAACCTTTCTCAGCTTCCTGCTCTGTCTTTCAGGTGTGTGTACACTCCTGTATCTCACAACTTCTCTGTGTGTGTGTGTGTGTGTGTGTGCATGAATCTACAGCAGCTTGCGTGTCCTCTCTCGACTCTCGTTTGACAGACAGCTCCAGTGACGCGAGGCAAGTGGAGCTGTGCAGCTGTCCGTCAAACATGCACTGCCCAAAAACAGTTCCTGACCCTGCACCGCTGCTACACACACTCTCCTAATGTGTGTTTGTGCGTCAGTGTGAGCACAGGAACATGCTGGTTGCTTACATGGTTCCCGTGGCGGGCGTGAAGGAAGTAGCTGTATACGAGTCGTTACATTAAAGATTTTGTATTGGCATGCATTAGAATATTGAGAAATATTACACATTATATTTGTATGACGTGAGAAAACAACGTCTTGGCTTAAAGGAAAAGCTTTAGGAGTCAATATTATGTCAGGTTTTGTTTGATTTATGATTTTGAATGTAATCCAAGATGCATCAAAATATCTTCAAATGTCTCCACTGCATAGGCTAGAACAGGACCGTGCTGTAGAACCTATATCTAGTGCCTTAAATGTTGCAGTGTTTTCTGTCCAATAAATCATGCCATGTGCCATGTTCCAGTGGAGAGTTTAGACAGGACAGTGGTGTGTGTGTGTTCAAGTGTGTTGATGATATTACTTTCAACCCCTTCTTTAATAGGTGTCATTTTCTTGGATTGATACACAGAGGCCATGATTCTTTCAGGCTCACAGGCCATGCCTCGTACACTGAGATTGACTGGTTCAGAGGCCACGCCTCCTACACTGAGTGACTGGTTCAGAGGCCATGCCTCCTACACTGAGATTGACTGGTTTAAAGGCCACGCCTCCTACACTGAGACTGACTGGTTTAAAGGCCACACCTCCAATACTAAGATTGACAGAGAGGCCACACCTCCTACACTGAGACTGCTGGGCACAGAGGCCACACCTCCTACACTGAGATGGACAGAGAGGCCACACCTCCCACACTGAGACTGACAGGCTCAGAGAACATGCCTCCTACGCTTAGACAAATACAGTAGTCTACGCCTCTATTCCTGGACCTGGTAATTAATCAAGACTAATATTTAATTGTACATTTGTACATGTGAAACATGTGATATTTGAATCTTGGAGCCGGGTCTAACAGTCTCAGACTGACGCTTCAACACCCGTGCTCTCTGTGCTCTCTCCACTTGCGTGCCCCTCCTTCTCCAGTATCTCCAGTAATTAGATTTGCTAGTCCCATGAGAAAAACATTTCCTAGGTATGTTTTATCTCTTGCTAAACGTACATTTCACCAGCTCTTCCTCATTTATTACTTGGATTCACTTCGGCACACTAGGGTCTTATCAAAAAAATTGCTTTGAGCGTCGAACGCCGGGCGTTTTAGTTACAAACATTTAATTGTAGGAATATTTATATTTGCCACGGTGCATCCGGCATGGCCGCCAAACTCCACTTGCTTGCTATCATGCTACGCTAAGCTAAACATTACATGCTAGGTGGTCCCTGGGTTTGTGTGTGTGTTTTTAGGAAAGTGTACATTGGTAGTGGAGAAAATCCTGGAATTTGTTTTTGTTTTTTGCTGTGCCAGTTTCTGTAAAAAAAAAAAAAAAATCTTATTTTTAACATTTAAATGTTTTCTTTCTTCAATCCATATACGTTTTTTTCCCCGCTTTCATTTTTGCTAGAGATTGGATTTAGATTACAGAGCAATTTGCTCGTAATAAAGAGTGGTGCACTTTTTATTATATTATATCTCAGTCTGTATGCAGATATTAAAGTTTCCCTTGTACTGGGAATGTTCTAGAGAAACTCAGTCACTGCTCAGCTTTAGTGAAGTGGAGTTCAGTATTTTCTGGAGGTGTCGCCAGTGTCCACGTTGTTTTGGAATACACTGGGGTTTGTTTTTATGTCGACACTCACATTCCTGCAGCCTTGTGAGAATCGGGCTGGCTTTAACATGTGTACAGATGGAGTGTGTAACTCTGATTTCTGAGAAAATATGATGCACATCCTGATGAGTGATTGACAGGCTAGAGTCTGAGCATATTCAATATCATGTGATTTCGAGCTCTTTAGATGTTTTGTAGGTAACACAGTGTAATTGAGTATTATTCACACACGAGAGAGTTAAATCAGATAGATAGAGCTTTGAGGAGTCTTTTTCACTTGGACAGACCGGTATAATGGCCACTCCTCCTTTTCTTGGATTGATACACAGAGGCCATGACTCTTTCAGGCTCACAGGCCACACCTCCTACACTAAGACTGTCAGACAGAGAGGCCTCCTACACTTAGGCTGACAGGCTCAGAGACCACGCCTCCTACACTAATATTGACAGAGAGGCCACACCTCCTTCACTGAGACTAACAGGCTCCGAGGCCACGCCTCCTACATTAACATAGACAGACAGAGGTGCCACACCTCCTACACTGAGACTGACAGGCTAGGACACCACACCTCCTATACAGGCTTAAAAGTCATGCCTCCTATACTGAGTCTGACAGGCTCAAAGGACACACCTATAATACTGAAACTAACAGGCACAGAGGCCACACCTCCTACACTGAGACTGATAGGCACAGAGGCCACACCTCCTACACTGAGACTGACAGAGACAACACCTCCTACACTGAGACTGACAGAGAGACCACACCTCCTACACTGAGACTGACAGAGACAACACCTCCTACACTGAGACTGACAGAGACAACACCTCCTACACTGAGACTGACAGAGAGGCCACACCTCCTACACTGAGACTGACAGGCTCAAAGGCCACAGCTCCTTCACTAAGACTCACAGAGAGGGCACACCTCCAACACTGAGACTGACAGGCTCAGAGGCCACATCTCCTACACTGAGACTGACAGAGAGGCCACACCTCCTACTCTGAGACTGACAGGTACACTGAGACTGACCGAGAGGCCACACCTTCGATTCTGAGACTGACAGGTTCAGAGGCCACACCTCCTACAATGAGACTGACAGAGAGGCCACACCTCCTACTCAGAGACTGACAGGCTCAGAGGCCACACCTCCTACACTGAGACTGACAGAGAGGCCACACCCCCTACACTGAGACTGACAGAGAGGCCACACCTCCTACACTGTAGGAGGTATGGCCTCTGAGCCTAAGACTGATACAGTAGGCCATGCCTCTGTTCCTGGACCTGGTAATTAATCAAGACCAATATTTAATTGTACATTTGTACATGTGAAACTTGTGATATTTGAATTTATGACCAAAGAAGCTCCAGTTTCATTTCTTTCTAAGATCAACCTCTCGCATGGGAGCGTTTAACATATTCCTTCTTTATACACACTGATTAACATTGATAACAGATCTGAAGTGCGCAATATGAAGCAGGGAGCACGGGTTAGTGCACTTCCTGAAAGTAAATACCAACAGGCAACTTCCAAATCTGGGATATCTTTAATTAATAAGTAAATCTGCTAACCTATTGATCAGTTCACTCCCTGGACACTGGTTCTGTTGGAAAATGTATAGAAAAATGCAGACACACCAACACACACCACCCCCGTACACACAGTCCTTTAGTGTGTTATTTGGGAAGCTGATTACATGTCAGCAGAGAAATGCAGCCAGGGGTTTAGATTAAAAAAAAGTTTAAGTGGGGGGGAAAAGTGAGGAAGTTATGTTTAGATATGCCACTTTGACTGATTACGAGGCAGTTCCACACAGCTAGAAAAGCTCTTTGTGTGTGTGTGTGTGTGTGTGTGTGTGTGTGTGTGTGTGTATATATAATTTACTGAGGATGCAGTTCTTGTGGCCAATCTGCCAAACATTGCTTTATTTACCTTGCTAGCCAATATGAATGTGTCAAAAAATATGCCATGCAAAACCCAGCTTAAAACCTGATAACGTGCAGGAAATACACTCTGTTACACACACACTTTTCTTGCATATGGAAGCATGATATGATTTGGACGAGGATAAACACACACATGCAGATATTATTGAAATAAGACACATGCTATTATCATCCACAGTGGATCCCGTGTGTGTGTGTGTGCATTTGCAGGCCTAAATATATGTTTGCTTGAAGCCCATCTCGCACCCCGCTCCGCTTGGCAGTGTTTTGTTTGGTTTAAAAGCTTTGCAGCCACCAGATGGTTTTCCTGCCATGACGCAGTGGGTCCATCATTAGCCATTGGCAGGGGGGACTTGCCTGTTGTTTGCATTGGGACTGTGCTGGGCAATAGGAGGACGTGTGTATGCGCACCTCACGTGGGTGTTAATCGAATTTCATCGAGTCCGACACTCGTCCTCGTCCAGCGACTGCGCGACTACGCCAAAACTTCTCTCTCAAAATCTCTCATGGCTTTGTTTTTTTTCCCCTCCAATATCATTAAAATCGTAGCAGGAGTCACAAGGCTTGAGCAAACAAACAAAAATAAACCGGAGAAAAACGTTCGCTTGTGTGCGAACACCCCGTAGACACCAGATGCACATATTTACACGATTCCTCTTGGCCTGCTGTGCTGTTTCATTGAAAATAAGTATTACGTTAGTGAGTTTTCAGCTTTCGAGACGTAGGATCCCATCCGTTTTTATACCTCTTGGAATGACGACTCCTTCTTTTCTGACATTTATTTAATTAAAGTGTCACTTGTTGCGCCGTCGCTTTGTCTCTCGGAGCTACTTCGTGTCACGTTTGTACGTAAAACAAAAACACTTGTTAATACGAACATACAGTTATGACTGAAATACAAAACGATATTTCTATGACTCTGATATCCGTGAGCGTTAGGATGAATATAGCACATGCAGTGCAGTGGCGTCTTTCATAATAAATAAGATGTAGAGATGTTTTCTACTCAAACGATAGATTTAGATTTGTTCTATAAATAAAGTAGCTCTCATGAGAGAGTTGGATTTCCTTTCAAAAAAAAAAAAAATCTGTTATGAGTGTCTGAGAGGGAGGAGGAGGGGGTGCGCTTATTTTTGCTCACATGGTTTGAGTCACAATGCAGAGTTCTTCTAATTGATCTAACAGGATGACTCCGCCCACATTTGTACGACAGAAGGATGAAAAATTATACAACTGATGCTAGAACTCATGAGGCTTCAGGCTTGTGCTCATGTCGTGTCACATGCTCGGAGGAGAGCACTAATTACGCTACAGTAATTAGTATATAGCAAAGCAAAGCCGTCCATCCCACATCGAGATCAGGGGCAATTACACCGCCGTGAACCCGTAGCATCGTTGGGATTCGATCTCCAGCGCTTGTCTGATGCACAGTGTTTATAGCGCTTTATTTTGCCTCCTGCTTTATTTCCAGGAAAGGCTGGAGGTCTGCAAAACATCCAGAAAAATCCCATTTAGATTTCATAAACACAAACGCTATTGAATGTGTACAGAAGCAAATGTTTTTTCGCTTGTGCACAGGCGGGAAAGCGCTTCCTTATGAAGGTCAGTGCGTATCGCCATCGGTCGCGTGCGCATTCGTGGATCTGTTCAGGCAGGAAAAATCAAGTGATAATACAT